>OX578142.1:122995230-123115230 GCA_951213105.1 Amaurobius ferox | reverse complement strand
GATCTATTAACACAGTATCAAACCATGTGTCGTAAAATAACTCGTATATATATATATATATATATATATACATATATATATATATATATATATATATATATATATATATAAACATCTAAAAGCAGAAGACGTTCAAATCACGGAAACCTATATTTATCAAAATGTCCTAACATCTTATTTTAATTTTGCAATAACTTACGCAAGGAATAAAAAAATACCTATCTTGTTCTACTCTAAAACGGGCATTCAGAATAAAAAGCAAAGTTATCCATGGAAGTGTCGTGTTAAATAACCCAAAGCCAAAAAATAGCCACTTTCTTTTTTACCTTAATCTGCATTAAACTTTTTTGTTCTTGGCACGCGGTGCAACATTTTCCTTCTCCACATTAAATGCATAACCGTGCTGGACATAAAGTGCCCAATTAATTCTTACACGTCAAGAACACTTTTTCTCCTAGTGCACTTTTTTCGCGGTTTTTCGTTTATGATTGTTCGAAACAACGCCCCTACAGTGTCTGGCATCACAGAACTCAAAATTAGATGGTCCTAAAGTATTTATTTCCCTGGGGCTTCTTTGTCACATATTTTACTAACTTGGTGCAGGGGCTTATCTGGCATGTAGCCCTCATCTATAATCCCGCAATAATAGGTTAATGATATTCAGTGGAAAAGTCAATTATTGGTCACTTCCTACTTTTAGTCATTATTTTTCCTCTAGTTTATGTGTTGGAAAATACATTCTTGGACATTAATTATGAAGTGTTATTAGCTTCACACCTACTGAACACAGGGAAATCCAATTAGATTTATTGATTACAATAGAATTATTGCAACGTGAAAATGCATCCTAAATATGGATTCAGTTAAATTAATAAGATTTTTTAAATTAAATCTTATATATAAGGCATTTCTTATTAATCTACCATAATAAACTCGTTATTGAATACCCCATTATGTGCAAATAATGTTAGAAATTGCTGATCTATAAGAAATAAAATCAGTAGAATAATATTTGACCCCGCGTTCTTTCTAATAAGTGTAAGATCTTTACCAAGTTTCAGAAAGTTCTTGGCATTCTACATCATAATTGATGATTTCAATTAATGCATATGTATAAGAATGTGTGATTAAATTATAAAGAAGTTTCAGAACTGTATATTTTGAAATTTGACGTACATTGAATGAGGTAATTTAATAATTTATATATTGATATTTGATTTTTATATTTCATAATTTAGTGAATGATAATTTATTCTTTCGTTATGATGCCCAAAGAAATGCGATTGCTTGTGTTGATATGGCTGATATTTCAAGATAATCAATACAAATGTCAAAGCATTATCGTTTTTTTCAATAATATTTAAACAGCATTAACTAATTAATCTTACCCATTGAAATTTTAGAAGTAAAAGATTTAACACTCTTTGAAGACAATTATTATCTCAGTAAAAAGTCACATTTTCAATAAGAAAAGTTAACAAAATTATTCCAACTATAATTATCGAGTAATCACTGATTCGAAGCCCCATGAAATGCATTCATTTTAGCCGGAAAGGGAAATAATTAGTCAATTAGAGTTCCTTTGTACTTGGACTGTATCGTCATCATTTGACAAAAATACAGACTTTCTTCCTAGTAAAAATAACATTTTGTTTTGTTCTTAGGGGTATTTTACTCATTGAATTTCGTGATTTACCGATTTAACCATTTCTTAACAGCTGACATTCAAAGTTTGAATCTCTAAGATAAATTTGTTTAAATCTAAATATATATTTTAACCTCAACTTTTAAACTCCTCTTTGAGCTGAAATGTGAAAGTTTAGCAAGTGCTGTCATAATAAATTGTTTGAGACAGCTCTATGATATTAAAATACTGAATATGAATTAATGAAAATAAGTTTGAACTTGTAAAGAATCTTGCTGCCTCAATCTAGAATCGAACCACGGATCTTCATATTAGCCGGCTAACGCTCTACCGTTGAACTTCTGGGACGGAATTGCAATCTCTTATCGCCGAAGTAAACTCTGCATTGTACTTCCTCTAACGTCAAATTGACGTGCAACTTGACAATCTGACTGACCACCTGCTGCTACTTTTACACCTCAGGTCAGCCTCCTGCTACTACTATTTTTTCCCAGGTTAGTATCCTGCGTGTTTGTTGGCCTCCCCATTTTAAATAGGCACTCAGTATGCCAGAATCCACTGAATCCGTACAGTATTACTGGAATTAATTGAGAAATGCAGTTTTTTTTTTTTATAAAATTCAGTTTTATTCAAGTTTTCTATGGATACATTTAAAACTAATAAGTGATATGACCTCCCCGAGACTTTATAACATCACAGACACGTTTCGGCATGGAATGTACTAGACTAGCACATGTAGTTTTAATTTCAACGTCTCTGAACCATATGTCAATAACGGCCGAAATTAGCTTGTCCATCGTCGTACAGTCAAATTTGTGAAGCCGTTTTTTGACAATAGCCCACAAATTTTCTATGGGATTCAAGTCTGGTGAATTCCCGGGCCAATCCAGTACGGTAATATTTTATTTTGAGCAGAAATTTTTGATTCGCTTCGAAGTGTGATATGGCGCGCTGTCTTGTTGGAAAACGCAATCTCCGTTCGGCCACAGTTTAGCCATGGTTGGAAGCACTTTTCGGGTCAATATGACTTCGTAACTGGCACTGTTCATCATTCCCTCTACGGGAACAAGAGATTCTGTCCCCAAAACGCTGAAACAACCCCAAAACATCTTTTTGGGCGGATGCTTGGGTGCTTGATTGATGTGGTGCTGATTGAGAGGTTCTCCTTGGCTCCTTCTCACGAACATAGATCTAAATCCCTGAACCACAAAATGTGTTTCGTCAGAAAAGAGAACTTTCTCCCAGTCCTTCTCAGTCCATGTTTTGTATTTCCGTGTCCATTCCAACCTTTTTTTCTTCATGCGAAGCGTCAGAAGCTACTTCTTGTACGGTCGACGTGCTCTCCGTCCGCGTTCTAACAGCCTGTATCGCACTGTTGAAGGTGCAATATCAACACCAGCTGCCACCATGGACTTAGACAGGTCAAAACTGATTAATCGAGGATTTTTAACACTCATTCGATGTAAAGTTTTGTCGTCACGAGTCGAAATTGATCTTTTTCGGCCGCATCTTCCAGAGCGGTTGGTTCCAGCATTTCCTGTTTCCTGAAACCGCTTGCAGATCCTCCCGACACTTGCTGTACTCACTCCACATATTTTACCTATTTCCTCGAACGTCTTAGAAGTGTGTTCTCTAAGCGCAATCACTTTAGCACGTGTTTCCGCGCTGATATCCATGACGCTAATGAGCCCCGCAACAACTGAGAAACTACCACTGCGGAACACCTGCAACACCTGGCGGAGGAATTTCAACACCTGCTACTTACCAGGTGCATACGAACACCTGCTACTTTGATAATAACTGCAATTTGAACTCTGAGCTAATTTGGAGTGCTTCTTCCTAAGCTTACGTGTGATAAAACGAAAAAAATGGCATTTCTCAATTAATTGCCACAATACTGTACTACTCAAAATATATCCAACTTATTTTATTTGGGAATGTCTGCTTAATCTTAACTTCAATTGCTTAATCTGCTTAATCTTAACTTAATCTAGCTGAAATATTTATTACATCATCTAATAGAATTCACTAATATTTTGTCTCACCTGTTAACTCATTTTGTGCAACTATGTACTAACTTTTGTGCTTCATTTAATACACTTCCCTCGAAGTGCCTTTCTAATTCCTAAATAAATTTTCCACTAGACCAGCGGTCCCCAACCCCCAGGCCGCGGACCGGTACCGGTCCGTGGATCAAATGGTACCGGGTCGCGCAAGGAACATTAAATTATTTCCATTTATTTACTGTGGTGTATTTCTCTCGGGTTTGTGCGACTTTCTATGGACGAGATGTTAAGCGGGAGCTGAGAGACGTCACCTAAAGCCACACCAATATCGCGCATGCGCAAAATATAGTGATATCGGGGCGGTTTTAGGTGACGTCTGGAGCTGAGCGTCTGCAAGTGGCAGTGGCTAGCTTTGGTAAAGAGAAGGTGTGTATCGCTCTTCTCTCTGTTCAACAGTACTTTTTCATGTTTAGTAGTGCTTGGTTTACATGTATATCGTGTTTGCTCAAATTTAACCCACAAATTAGCAAAAATGAGTACAAAACAGACGTCGTTAGAAAGTTTTCTTGGGAAAAAGAAGAGGTCCAGTGAAGAGACAGGAGAAGAGCCTTCAACATCAAAGAAACATGTAACTTTTAACAGACAATACCATGAGTCCTACTTGAAATATGAATTTATCGGGACAGGTGATTCCCACACACCAAAACCGCTCTGCATAGTTTGCGGCGACCTCTAATGAGGCAATGAAACCTTCAAAACTGCTTCGCCACTTGAACGCCAAGCACCCTGGATTAAAAGACAAGCCCCTGGAGTATTTTGAAAGAAAAACACGGGAACACGAAAGACAGAAGACATTTATGAGGCCCATCACATCAATAAAGGAGAATGCACTGAGAGCATCATATTTGGTGGCTAACCGTATTGCTAAGGCTAAAAAGCCATTCACTGTCGGTGAAGAATTTATCTTGCCCTCCACTAACACATTTGCCGTGAACTTCTAGGAGAGGCTGCTGTGGAAAAGATAGCAGATGTGCCTTTGTCGGCTAGCACTGTGACTAAGCGCATTGAGGAAATAGCCGAAGACATTGAGACACAATTGTTGGAGAGGATTAATACATCAGCGTGGTACGCACTCCAGGTTCTACAGATATCGACAACAAGACAATACTACTTGTTTATGTGCGATATCTATATCAGGAGGTTGTGCATGAGGATTTGTTACGTCGAAAACCCAGGCCGTCCGACTCATCCGAAGCCATAGAGCAGCAAGAGAATTTGTTATGTGCACTATCTTTGCCAACCAACACCACAGGAGCAGAACTGTTCAAGTCACTGGATGGTTATATATCAGGACAACTAAAATGGTCCTTTTGTGTCGGCATATGCACAGACGGAGCTGCTGCCATGACCGAACGACTGTCTGGTTTAATTGTTCGGATTAAGGAGGTTGCACCTGAGAGTGAATCTACGCACTGTCTCATTCACATGGAAATGCTGGCAAGCCTAAAAATGTCACCGGAATTTAACAGCGCATTGATTGATGTCGTTAAAGTTATTAACCACATCAAAGCACACGCCCTTAACTCGCGCCTGTTTGAGCAGCTTTGTGAGGAGATGGACGCAGAGTACAGATGCCTTCTCTTATACACAGAAATAAGATTGTTATCCAGAAGAAAATCGCTAATCAGAGTATTTGAATTACAAGAGCCATTGCAAAGATTTCTCTAAAAAAAAAGTCACCGCTGGCAGCACATTTCAGTGACAAGGTATGGGTCATAAAGCTGGCTTACCTGTGTGACATATTCAGCCTGCTCAATAAACTCAATCTGTGTCTTCAGGGGAAAATGACAACTGTTTTCAAGTTGGAAGACAAAGTAGCTGCATTTAAAGCTAAACTGGAGTTGTGGGGACGGCGCTTGAACAGAGGCATTTTGGGCAAGTTTCAGACATTGGCGGGGATTTTAGGCGAGACTGAGCCTGAACATTAATTTTCCCAGTTGGTGCATGATCACCTGTCTTTGCTTTTAAAAGAGTTCGAGCGCTACTTCCCAACCACAAAAGACCCACGAACTGGTAAGGAATGGATCCGCGACCCATTAGTCAAAAAATCAGGCGAATCTAACATGTCTGTTCAAGAAGATCAACTGCTGGAGATTGAAAATGACGGCGGCCTTAAAACTACGTTCGAGACAACAACTCTGCCGGTGTTCTGGATTAAAGTCATGGCGGAATACCCTGAGATTGCCACCACAGCACTTAAATCCCTATTGCCATTTCCGACAACCTATCTGTGTGAAGCGGGGTTTTCTGCAGTGACAGCAACCAAAACAAAACAACGGAATAAACTGGACATAAGCAACACACTTCGGGTGTCATTGTCTTCTATTACCCCCAGATGAAACCGTCTCGTTGCAAAGAAACAAGCTCAGGGTTCTCATTGATTTAGCGTTCTAGCGAGTTAAAATGTTAAATCACTTTATATTCATTTTTTGATGTAACTGTATTTTATTTTGAACACATGTTTAAATACAATTAAATTAAAATTATTAAATCAAAACAAACTAAAATATAAACAATCAACGTTCCCCCCCCCCCCCCCTCAGCGGGTCGCGGTAAAATGATCAAACGTTGACCGGAATCTATTGTGCTACACACAAAAACAATTCCGTAATAGAATTTGTGATAAAATATGTGCTGTAGTCAACAGGATAAGCACTATAACTGATTTTGTTTTAATAGTTCTATATGCATATTAAATAAATTATAAGTTTGACATTGATTTTAAACATTGTATTAGTTTGATTAAAATGCCATGATACTCTAAAAAATTCTGATATATTAGAATTTTTTGGCAAATGTAGATTTCTGCAATCAATTATTTTCTCAATATCACTCTTAATGTTAAGTTGAATTTATGTAACGTCCTGTTAAGAAGGCAATATTACCGTTTAATAAAAGATCATCCATTTTACAACAGTAATCAGTTGTAATTGAGGATAGATCGGTTTGGATACCAATTATTTAATGACATCGAATGGTATGGTATTTTCGAAACAATTGCCTTCTTGAAATATCGAATATTACAGAAAATGCTGCAATACCACTGAGTAATTAAATATTACATTGACCTTGTAAATCGAGAAATTAAACTTACAATTAAAAACTGGGGTTAATAAAACTTCAAGTTTGTTTTTGTCACGCATTAGAAGGGATTTATACATATCATTAGGACAAAACGGTTCGAACAGTTGGCCAGAAAAATAATTGAAATAGATTTGAGAAAAAGATTTTAAATACTACAGCAAGTATTTTGCATTAATAAAGACGCCAATCCAATTGACCACATTATAAAATATTGACAGAAACCTGTTTCTCTTATCACATGTGCTTCACCACCATTATTTTAACACAGGTTAACTTATTACTAATAAAGAAATTATCCAGACTGGAACACTGAATACTTTTCAACATGTTTAAACAGCGACCAAAAGCTATATTCAGGTAATGGTAAAGTTTCTTTTTACTTTCCCTGCAATACATGGTAATGTATAGGAAAAGTATTGGAATCATGCCGAAAATCGCAACTCGAGTTTTCGACGGATCTACACGTTTCGAGACCTCTAGAATACGAAAAAACTATTTTTAGCGTGACGTCTATGTGTGTGTGTCTGTGTATCTGTCTGTGTGTCCGTGTGTCTGTGCAATGTATGTATCCACTCTAACTCAAAAACTTATGGACCGAATTTCATAAAATTTGGTAGGTAAGTCACTTGTGTATGACCTTGGTGCTGATTAGTTTTTGGTACGATCCGTAAAAACAGAACCCGCCTTTTTTACGAAATGGCCCTTAAAAATCTCATGTATCCACTCTAACTAAAATACTAATTGACCAAATTTCACAAAATTTGGTAGATAAGTTACTTGTACGATATTCTGGTGCTGATTAGATTTTGGTATTAATCGGAAAAGAACAACCTGCCTTTTTTTACGAAATGGCTCTCAAAAATCGCCAAAATCTAAAGAAAAGCTACGTATGTTCAAATATATCAATTAAATACTTGTTTTATACGCAATTTTTAATGAGAAAAAGAATAAGAACAACTCCATTACTCTAGGAGGACTAACCGTTCTCGAGATATTTGAGATTTTTCGCATTTAGTTATACCACTTTTGGAAAAATATCCAATTACCATATAAAAACAGAAATTGAATTAAAAATGCAAATTTAGTGTTATTATGTTCAATTAAACTCAATTCAATGAATTGTTAAAGAAATAAAGTAAATATGAATTTGAGTCTGCAGGTAAAGTCATGCGCTGCCCACATCAGATTTTTTCTTTTTCTGGTGAATGTTGATTTCCACAAACAATTATTTTCTCTATCACTCTTAACATTATATTGAATTTCTGTATTTGAAATGAATATCTATAAAATATTTATAATTATTTTTATTAAGTAATAGACTTTAGCTAAATCGATTCAAATCAATAACTTTTAATGCTTATTTTCAACCTTTTATCCTACTCAATTAATTACATCACAGATATTTAATTTACCCAAAAATTACTTTCGATAGGCAAATCTCGGGAATCAAAAATATTTACTATTTTGATATTCGATACCAAGTATTTGATAATTCACTATCCTGTATTAAATATTAGATGTTAGATCAACCGTTAGTTAAAATGAAATAAAAATTTAGGAGAGGCATAAGCGATACTTATAAATCCATGCATGTTACATAGTAAATTTGGAATTTGTGTAATCATAGTTATTCTCTGTACTTCAAAATACAATCACACTGTTATTAAAGTAACAAAAAAGATCAATCATGCATAAAGCATTGATTATGAAACACTTTCCAACCGCAATGCAATTTTATTTAAACATCTCTAAAATGCGATACATTCAGCGGTGACATTTTTAAATCATCACAATACTATAATAATTAATTATGTTTGAAAACTTAAAACTTCATCTGAAAAAAATGAACTTTATCGTAATCGAAATATAAATCGCCTGGCTCTCTATATAAAAGCAGTGAATATTTCATTCATAAACTGTTATTCCATTCCTTTCATTCAGTGGCGATGTTTTTAAAATTATCACAATACTGCAATGATTTATTTTACTTAAAATTTTAAAACCATGGAGGTAAAATTACTTTCTAAATCCATGCTTAAAACTTCATCCAAAAAGGCAATAATATAAAATCGTCTGCTTCGCTATGTAAAATTAATGATTGTTTCATTCAAATCAGCTACATTCCAGGCTCCAGAGCTAAATAATTTTGCGTTAAAAAAATTCAGCAATTCTTATACAACTCATCCTACAGCTTGATGTGTTTACATTCTGCATAAGCTAAATTAGGTTTTGTTGTAAACATAATTAAAGTTTGAGAATCATTTAAAATAAAAAATATTGTACTTGTGTTGGCTCAGAATATAGATGCACAGAAATTGCGCAACAATAAAGAGGTTTCAGGACGGATGTGACACTAAATATAAATTAAAAAGAGCTTTAAAAATCACGATTTTGGCACTTGGAGGAAAGATGAGTGCCATGTTTTATTTTGAAGTGAGTCACATCATCTCTCCATATAATATGAGTGCAATTATTATTTTAATTTTTATTTAAAAATTTACCGAACATATTTTGCTGAATTTTTTTTTATTTATTTTATGGGATAATTTGAATATTTCTTAAAATTTTCGAAGCAATTTCAAAATTTCAAACTTGCTTAAAAAATGTTTGAAAAATTAGGTCCCATAGGGTTCAATGTATTTCATTTTTTCAACCCGGGTTCAATCCAAAACTGATTGGGTGATGTTATTCATTTACATTCCCATATGTCCCACAGACCGTCTCAACAACATACAAAAATATCATTTGATAATAAAGTCATTTTTACCGCAGTTATTCTGCGAAAGGACGGACAGACGGACAGACAGAATGAACAAAGTCATATACACTTTTCAACTATATTGTAAAATGTTAGAAAGGGCTTTAAAGCTTTGAATAAAATAGCATAAAATTTAAGCATTTAAAATATCGCAATATGAAAAGAAATTCCAGACAACTGTAATCTGAGTTGGAATTTTTAACACTTTACAACACAGTTGAAAAGTGTTTATGACTTTGTTCATTCTGTCTGTCTATCCATTTGCACGATAACTGCCGTAAAAATGATTTTATCAAAATGGAATTTTAGTATGTTGTTGAGACGGTCTGTGGGACATACGGGAATGTAAATAAATAATATCATCCAATGAGTTTTGGATCGAACCCGGGTTAAAATGGGAAATACGCTGAACCCTATGGGACCTAATTCTTCAAACATTTTTAAACGAATTCAGATTTCTCAAATTGCTTTGAAAATTTTAGGAAATATTCAAATTATCCCATAAAATAATATAAAACTGTTTCAGCGAAATATGTTCTGTAGTTTCTTAAATAAAAGTTAAAATAATAATTGCACCTATGACATATGAAGCAATCACGTGACTCATTGCAAAATAAAATATGCCATCCATTTCTTTGCCGATATGTCAAGATCGTAATTTTTAAGGATCTCTTAAATGTATATTTAGTGTTGCATCCGTCCAAAAACCGCTTTATTTTTGCGTATTTTCTGTTCTTCTATATTCTGTGCCAACGCAATTACAATATTTTTGAGTTTAAATTATCATCAAACTTTGATTATTTTTCCAGCAAAGCCTAATTTTAATGGATGCAGAATGTAAACAAATCCAGTGATTGCAATATGAGTTGTATAAGAAGTGCTGAATTTTTTTCTCGCCAAATTATTTTGCTCTGGAGTCTGGAATATAAGTGATATGAATGACATATTCATTGATTTTACATAGAAAAGCAGACAATTTTATAGCATTAACTTTTTGGATAAAATTTTAAGTTTCTAAGAAAAATAAATTATTGTAGTATTGTGATAATTAAAAGAATATCACCGCTGAATTTATTGCATTTTAGAGATGTTTAAATAAAATTGCATTTCAGTTGGGAAGTGTTTCGTAATCAATGCTTTACGCATAACTGATCTTTCTGGTTTATTAATATTTCGATAACCCTCTGGTTCTAGAAACTCGAAACATTGACTAAATTTTAAATGAGGTTATTTCACGACTACCCACAAAATTTCATAAAATGCGGTGCAGCTGTTCTCCCGTGATGATAAGACAAACATGCACACACGCACATACCGACAGGCAGACATATTTTCTATTTTATTTATATGGATTATATCTTCTTCGTTTCTTCGTATAAGTCTTGTGAAATTAATCTTTTAACACCGAATTCTCGTTGTCTAAAATTAAATAATCAAGACAAATGTTAAACTTTTCTTTTTATTATTATCTTCATTTACGCTGGAAATTTGCATGCACGGTGCCATATGCAATTTCATGTATAATATAGTTTATCTCTATGTAGCGGCATTATTTTTCAGTTGTAGACCTAAGTTAATGGTATGTAATTTAAACTAAATGTAATTAATATTGATGTGCGTTCCACAGATAATTTGCAACAAAATTTAAAGCTTTCTCCACTGACATATTGTTTTAATGAAGCAAGTTGTTTTAATTTAAAAAATTACTTCAGACTGAAACGTTTTTATGTTTAGTATGTCTTATATATTAATTGCATGATTAATTAATTAATTATTAATTAATTTTAATGTCATCGACCACATTATATTGCGCTGAAATCCTTTGTATTGCCATATTTATGTTGCAAAATAGCTGTAAAATTGAGGTCTGATGCTATGTAACAAATAATAATACCGTCTATCTGTCTACTTATCTGTCTTTAGTCTTCTGTCGCTGCTGTAAGAATAGGCAGCAATAAACTTGGCTCTTTGGCGTTAAATTTGGTGAAATATTGCCTATTTTGCACTTCATGCAGTAATATGAGAATTACCCAAATATTACGGAAACTTTTTGAAATGAGAAAACTTGAAGAAAATTTTCAAAGTCTAAATTTCGTCAAAACCGCTATAATTTATTTGAAATTCATTTTATTTACTATTTATATTTTGCTAATAAATGCAAGTCTTGTTGAAAATGCATAGAACACAGTATGTTTACGAAAGCTTTAAACTATTTAAATATTAAACTGTGAAATTGAACTGCAAACTGAACTGCATACAATAAATAGGAATCTAAATATAAGACATATCTTATTTAATGCATTTCATATTACATGTGCATGTAGAGATTTTTTATTATTGTAAAACAATTTTATACATCGTAAACGGAGTTTCAGGATTTTACGTGATCACAAATTATCAAATTTGCAGAGAAACGTGGACAACTTCTTGCCAGTATATTTTCTTTGGAAGGCCTTATATTGAGAAGCTGTAGAGGAAACCTGATAACATTTTAGAGTCCTATAAAACTATTATTACATGCGTGTTACGTGAAATGCGTAAAACTACAATTCATAGACCATATAAAAATATTTTATTTTACAATAATACAGAGAAAAGTTGTGCCTTGTTTTTATACGCAAGTTTATATGCCAAACATTTGGGTGCTTATTCCAGTCACTAATAAGTCACATTTGCAATAATTGGAATAGTGCATGCGTATTCAAAGGTTGCCACAAATCATGATCATCATCATCAAAATTAGTTTCATTAAATGTTTATGTTAATTCCATTCCACGTGAAATGAGCACATCGGTTTGCTTGACCATTTTATTATGATTTTATATTTCTACTCTATTTATTATCATTTGTGTGTAGAATAATTTGTAGTTTTTTTTAATAGCCACCATTTTTGATTTTAGCTGGGACGGGACAAAATTCGAGTTTTCTAAGATTTGCGGGAATGGTTAAAACTCTATAACTGTCTAATATAACGAAACAACACCTCCCCACTAAAAGTAAACATTTGGAGCTTTGAGAATAGGTTCCATTTAGTTTTTATTTTAACAAGACTAAAATGGACTTAAATTCAGTAATTATGAATAGCAAAACTACCATTTTCTGGTGGCTATAACTCCAGAAGAACTAAATATTAGGAACTAATATTTTATTCTCACAAGTTAGAGAAACACAGCTTTTAGCTTATTAAGAAAAATTTCCATTTAAAAAAACTCTACTTTTTATTAACACTAAACTTGCCCAAATATCAAAAATTGCATATATTCAAGGTCAAATATCTTGGAAGGGGGAGTTACCAAAAATTTTAAATTTTTTGTGTAAACTACTATAATGGCACCCTATAAAAGTATGAATTTTATTTTGTGATTCAGTCTGTTTTTGAGTTATGAGAACTCAAAGTGCGGTAAAAAACACGCTCATGTCAAACAAGAAAGATCAATCATGCTTAAAGCATTGATTATGAAACACTTTCCATCTTCAATGCAATTTTATTTAAACAAGTCTAAAATGCAATACATTCCTCGGTAATATTTTGAAACTTATCACAATACTGCATTAATTTATTATATTTGAAAACTTAAACCTTCATTGAAAAAAATGAACTTCATTCAAATGACGGCATTGAAATATAAATTGCCTGGTTTAAACATCTCTAAAATGATATACATTCCTCGGTAATAGTTTTAGAATTATCATAACACTACGATAATTTATTATATTTGAAAACTTCATCGAAAACAACTGAAATTAATTCAAATGACGTCATAGAAAAAATAAGACGCCTGGATCTCTCTATAAAAACAGGATTTCATTCATAACTTTCTCCCATTCATTTCATTCACCACAATACTATAATAATTTATTTTATTTAAACATTTTGTTTAAGACCATGGAGCTACAAAAAATTAAACTCTATGCTTGAAACTTCATCGAAAAAAATCGTCCTTCTCTTTATGAAATCAATTAATATTTCATTCATATCAGCCATGCAGACTCCATGGACTAAATTATTTTGTGTTAAAAAAATACAGGAATTCTAATACAACTCATTCTATATATTTTGCTGTTTACATTTTACATAGGTGAAAAATAGGCTTAGTTGTAGAAATAATCAAATTTAGATGACCATTTAAACTCAAATATATTGTCATTGCGTTGTTTCAGTATGTAGATGCACAGAATTTAAGCAAAAATAAAGTAGTTTTAGGACGGATACAACACTCAATATGAATTAAAAAGAACTTTAAAAAATCACGATTTTGAAACAAGATGGACGCCATATATCATTTTGAAGTGGGTCATGTGATCGTTTCATATCATGGTCACGTGATCGTTTCATATAAGAGGTGTAATTATTATTTTAATTTTTATTTAAAAAACTACTGAATATATTTCGCTGAATTTTTTTTTATATATTTTATGGAACAATTTGAATATTACCTAAAATTTTCGAAGCAATTTGTGAATTTTAAATCCGCTTAAAAAATGTTTGAAAAATTAGGTCTCATAGGGCTCAATGTATTTCATTTTCTCGACCCGGGTTCAATCCAAAACTAATTGGGTGATATTATTCATTTATATTCCCATAGGTTCTACAGACCGTCTGAACAACATACTAAAATTTCATTTTGATTAAGTCATTTTTACGGCAGTTATCGTGCTAACGGACAGACAAACAGACAGACAGAATGAACAAAGTCATAAACACTTTTCAACTTTGTTGTAAAGTGTTAACAAAAAGTTATATTTTTAAGCTGTTATTAAGGACAAATGTAATGCATATAATAAAAAACACACTGTAATTAGAGGTGTTAAACCATATTCAATTTTGAACTTATCTTATTGGTCAATTAAGATAAACAAAAAAATTCCAAATATTAGAAAATTAAGAATCAAGCCCCGTCAAACTAAAATCATCACCGTAAATCACCGTTAATAAACCAAGGCTAGAAAACACCAGAAACGAAGTTTATATTTTCCTTTCATAAAGGGGTCATGCGTTATGACCAGTACGGTATGTTTAACATATAACATTTCAAAATATAATTATAATATGTTTAATTGTTTATAATGATATACTATATTACATTTGCCCATAATAAAAGCCCAAATACATAACTTTTTATATTGTCTTGAAAGTGCTTTTATACCACACTTTGTGTCCTCATAAGTTGAAGCCCAGACTGAATCAATCACAAAATGAAATTTATGCTATTTATAAGTTACTAATAGAGTAGTTAACACAAAAAATTTCACAATCTTGGCAGGTCCCCGTCCCAGATATCTGACCTTGAAATGTACAATTGTTGAAATTTTGGCAAGTTTAGTGTTAAAAAACAAAATAAAGAGGTTTGTTAAAAAACAAAATAAAGAGGTAAAGAACTTTGAGATTTCAACCTCTCGATCCAAGGCCAAAGATGCTTTGCCACACGTCCGGGCAGGACGCAAGTATTATTAATTCTCCCCATTAAAGTGAACTTCGACATTGGCCGTGTCGAATATAAAACACATATAAATCAATTCTAAAATATAAGTGGACAATGAGGACAGCGGATATAATATAAAACAATAACAAATTTATTTATATATGATTAAAATTATAAGAAAACATTCCATTGGTATTCTATCTTAAATATGATTACTTCTCCATTGACATTCTAACTTAAACATGATTACTTCTCAATACAATCTCCGCAAAGTTATTCTAATTAATACAACCTTAGTGGAATTCACATCTATTTTTATTGCAATAGTATTTGTTCCGTTCTACAAGAACGTCTCTCAAAAATACACATATTTAAACACGTATAATTAAATTCCATCCCGATTAAACCTCATTAAGATTAAAGTTAATTCGTATCCCAACATATACTATCTAAAAATACAATTAAACTAATTTACATAAGCAACCATTATCTCAAATATGACTGCTAATGTCGAGACTGCTCAAATATGACTGCTAATGTAATGACTGCTAAATGTCGAGAGAGATAGGATCTGGCTATCAGAATATATGTAAAAAGACATGCATTGCGTACCTCGATGCTTAATCGTACAGCCCGTCATCGGGTCGGAAGATGTCGGGCGCTCATCATCTGCACGGTGGTTTGAGAGCACTTCTCTCCTCGGATTCAAAATATCAAGTGTTGAGACTTCTCTCAAAATCTGCTTCTCTCTCGAACTTCTGAAAATTGTCACTTCCTACAAAAACTACGCCCCTGGTTGCCATTGGCCTGACGCTGTACCCCTGCATATTTTCATTGGACGGCATAGGGTTACATGTCAGTTATTAGGTGCTGTCATCTCGGAGGGTTGGTTAACACCCAAGAATTATACGTACAGCTGGCCCAAAATTCTCACGCACTCGGTCGCACGTGCGACCAGTAGCGGTCAAGAGATCACCTCTTTCCAAGGAGCCCCACTGGGAGGCCTTCTATAATTGAGACGTCTCTGTTCCCCAAGTCGAAGAAGCGTTGTTCTGACTTCCTTCACAGGTGTTCTTCTCTTCCCGGCCGTCCAAACAGCTGCTCTTAGTCCTCAGGACGAGTCGGACGGTCTGGGTCTTCAACACTTCAACAGGTGTTCTTCTGGAGAAACATATATTTATTGTAGAAATAATACAGGGACCATCTTTATAGATTGTAATACCTCTGCAATTTACAATGTTACATATTTACCATGTAACAGTCACACACAGGAATCCCAATAACACAGGACCAATAGCACAGGAATGCAATAGATTGAATAAAACTAATCTTTATTATAAACTTCACATAATTACAGCATCTGGCTGTTTAAAGCAATGGCAAATCTAGACAATAAATCTTATTGTACACATCCAGACTAAATTGCACCTTATACATGGTACTACATTTAACTAGCCTGGTGCTCACACTTAGCTGTATATGATCCTAAAGCTATTATGCTTACCGTTGGCCTCCTTCACGACAACATGCTTAATCACGATCAGCTCATGAACTCACGCCAGACAAAAAGCACTCAGTCCAAGCCAACTCTTGAATCACGACCCGACCAAACTCTCTCGTGAAAACACTTAGAACTTTTTTAAACACCTTCTTCCCGAAACTTATCCTACTCAAAAAGTAGAAACGCACAAAATGCTGATTAGGCCGGTGTTTCGGCTAAATAGCTGAACCAGATAGGATCGTTAGAATAAATAACAAATTATAATGATTGAGGGAAATAATAATTGAAAGGTTATTTAGACCTCAGAGAGTTAATGGATATATGACCAATAATGGCCACTGAAACCCTTCTGTGATGGTCAACTCACAGAAGGAGCTATAACACTAATGAAAATGGCTTTATTTGTGTTTATAAAAACTATTTTATATTTTTTTAAACATATAATTTTACTACAAACTGCGCATTTGCAGTGCTCTCAAACTAATACAATTTGAAAATACAAGACACTGTCCATCATCTCTGTAATTTTCTATTTGCACTGTCGTGATGTTAATCTATTGTATTTAAGTATATTACATTTATATTTATTAAAAGAAATATCCGGACAATTATTACTTAAATATCGGGTGTTTAACTTAAATATCGGGTGTAATTGGCATCTACAAGATCCAATCACATTATTATGACCACCAACCTAGTATCCAGAATATGCTTCTTTCGCAGTATGCACAGCAGCCAATTGCAACGGCATGCACTCAATATGCCGGCAAAGGTTGCAAAAGGTATCTGTGACCGTGCAAACTGCAGTGCATCCCAAAGTGTCTGTAAGTTCATTGGTGGAGAATTCATCGGCTTGATATATCGATCAAGGTGGTGCCATGGATTTTCATATGAGCTACGATCTGAAGAATTGTGTGGCTGAGGAAGTAGCTTGTTTGCGCAATCCAAACCGTCTGACGTACCAGAAGGTATAAGGTATCTGTTTAGATGGCCGAGACAGTGCCACCCAATTTTGACCGAACCCAGTGGGGGGCGGCATCCACAGGGACCGTACCCTCTTTCTCCTATCACTAGCATCTCGGAAGGACTTATGGACCCATATATCTAACGTATCCGTACTTCACGTGAATACAGGGACAGTTTAGATTGAGCCGGGAATCGAACTCGGGTCGTCTGAGTGCCATCGCGTGCCTTAACCACTGGGCTGCCCCCCTCCCAAGGAAGTAGCTTGAACTCTTTCTTATGCTTCTCAAACTACTCACAGACAATTGGCAACATGGCAGCATGGCATCGCGCATCGTCTTCCTGATAGATACCATCGCTACTATGCAACGAGGTCATCATGTGCGAGTGTCCCTCATCGGCGAAGATCTATAGATAGCCATTTGAGTTTAGAGTGCCTTCCAGAAATGTCAGCGCACCCAAGTTATGTCATGAAAGCATACACCAGAACATAACGCCGTACCCAACCGCATACTTTTATCCAACAATCTTGTGAGGGTGTTTGCTCTCGTGGATTTCATGGCTAGTATGCCACTACCCATCCACTCGGAGTAGCAGAAACTATGACTCATCAGAGAAGACCACCCGTTGCCACTCGGCCGAGGACCATAGTCGGTATTACTGTGCAAACTGAAGGTGTTGTTTGCGATGCCGTCAGCACGGGTGCTGTTACCAAGCGTCTGCTCCAGAGCCCAAAATGCAACAGTGTTTGCTGCACTGTCGTGTTGGGAAGCTTTTTGGTAACTTCACGGTTCATTTGGATGATCATTTGATCAACAGTAGCTCGGTCCTGATGAACCGTTTCAGTTTTAATTCACTTTCACAACTACAGTATGTAAGCATTATACAAAGTCTGCTGTTTAGCAAATACTGACACCCCTGGCCGGACTGCTGATTACCATGCCTTTTTCCAGTTCTGATAGGTCACCCATTAGTCTGAAGTGCTTTACCCATGACAGAGGTTTTTACTGTAATCACAGATGCCGAACTTCAATACTTATATGCTTCGGTATGTGACCTTGATACGTGCTCTGTATAATCGATTCACTTGGCGTGTGTAATGTTTACATTGGGGTAGTCCTAAGTGGCTGGACGCTGTAAATAGAAATGCCCGACATTATCTGCTATTGTAAATTATTTTTAATTCGAGAGTATTTCAAATGTATAAGTTATAGAAAAATCGAAATACATAATTTAATGAAATAGAGAACAGTTTCCAGAAATAGAAAAAAATGTAGAAAATTAAAGTAATATAAGAATTTATACAAAGTTCTATTTTATAAAGCTGTATACTGTATGTACGTACATATCTCAGATAAGGCGGATTTTCTGCTTGTTATAAATTAAATATATTTATATGTTGTATGACTATATAAAATATAAAAATCCTGAGGGAAATTTTAAACTGAATTTTATAATACCTATTTTTACTAAAATACTAAAATTTCAGTAATAATGTTTATGCTAAAAAATATATTCTTATGTATCATTTATTCTAAATTCCCTTTATAAATACGTAGTATTAGTTTCATACAAAATAAAGGAAATCTCTATCAGTTCCCTTGAGATTATCTTTCCTACCATATTCATAAACCATCTACTAGCAAAACCTTGTTTGTTTTTATTAAATGCAATTTGAAAAACTGAGCCAAGTTGTTACGACGTATCACGAAATCAGTGGCGATTCGTTAGGTGACGCAGGGGAAGTAAGATAAGCGCTGCTTCACTTAAAGTTATCGGTTGAATGGGCTGTTATTATTATTATTATTTTACGAATTTTTTAGACAAGTTTGGCTATTTTTAGATAATATTTGACAACACTTGTGCCAGTAACGTGATGTGTAAAACACCAGAGCGTTCAAAACACGTTTTAAACCCATAGCATCTGTTCTACAACTGTATTAAACGTTGTTGATACATATTAGATGCACGTTCTTTCTTTATTAGATTCTCTTATAGTACAATGGGGGCGCATGTTACTTCTGTGTGAAAGACTCGACAAACAGAAACAGTTGTTTGCAGCATATTCCAACAAGCATGATACTTGATTCTGTTGCACGAACAACTAAAACAAATACATGTGAGTATAAATATTTGTTAATCAAACAGCATGAAAAACAAATAAGGGTATTATAGACCAGAACGGCTGGCGCCATTCTGAGTCAGTTTGTTCCTCCTTCCTCAGGATACGAGCAAAGCAGCTTGTATATCACAGCAGGAAAGTCTTTGTTATGTTCGCCCACTTTTTTAACTTGCCGGTTTTGGGATTAAGATCACGCATTTATAGCACGTTTTACAAAGGCGTGCAGTTTAATGTAGCACCAGTATAGAATTTACGATTATTCTGTCTGTTGGTGCAATAAAATTATATTAACAGAATATGCAAGGAGAACGTACTGCGCAAGTGCTTGATAATTTGAAACTGGACACATCTCGAAAGTTCTGGAACTACATCAACATGTTAAACAAACTGAGTTGTTAAAGCTGTAAAAAACAATAAACAAAATATGAGATTACTTACATCTACATAGGTTCCCGCCAGTCTGTATGTCTGTCCCGGTGGCCTATCTCGTGGCTGATATCGATAAAATTCAACGTGGTTTTTGTACCACTTCACGGAGTAGAGATCATCTCCTTCCAGATCAAAGTCACATTTCAACCACACCGACTCTCCCACTTGAACTGCCCCAGGTATTGATATGTTGAGAAAGCGAAGTCCTTGACACCCTAGTATATAAAGAAGTACCATTTAATGTAATATGGTATATATGTAAAAAAATATATAAATAACTAGTAAAATGAAGATAATTAAAATATTTTAAAATATCGCACTTCGGGTTCAGAAAAGTCTAATGCGTATATATTTAATTTTTGAATCAGGAATTTATTGACACCATTATGTAAACATTATCGAGAGTTGTTCTCGTGATATTAGAAATCCTATTTCTCCCACGCTAAGCAGAATATCTCTGAAAAGAGTTGAATGATTGAGATGAAATTTGGCGTGATAATTTCAATTACCAATTACAGGAAAAGTACTGATTTTTTACCGAAGTACACTGTAAAAATATAGACATCCAGCTATCCTGTAGGAATGAGAAATCGAGCTGCCCCGTAAGAAGCGAAAACCCTTAATACGTAAAGAATATTATGAGAAAGTTTTCGTCAGTCGAGGATTTAGTTTTTGGATGATGATGGATTTGATTATTCTAGAACTCTACTGTATAGGCATAAGATAGTTATTTTGATCGGAGGTTACGATTTAAAATGGATTCCAAACCATGCTGGATATGGATTCATATACAGAGCTTTCTACCTGTACTCAGGAATTAAACCCATCTCCTATGATTCTGAAGACCAGATAATGACTCAATAGACCATAAGTAAGCTTTGCAGATTACAGAAAGCCTACTACCAGTAAAAAAACAATGTTGACGACTGTAGAACATCTTCTGTAAAGAGTTTTCCTGATATGGAAATCACTGTGTTTTCTACAAGAAAAGCAGTAACTTTTCTTAACATTTTTGAAGAATTCTGCTATTACAGCCGTGGATCGAACAGCGGATCAATATACTGATTAGCAGACGCTCTCATAATTTAGCTACTGGGACGGTATTGCTTATCGTCGAAGTAGACGCTGAATTCTGCTTCCTCTATTGTCAGACTAACGTGCAACTTGAGAGACTCCGACCGTGGTGCTCGTCACAAGTGGCAAGGAGCAGCATAAGTGCCTAACGTGCAACTTGATAATCTGTCTGACCACCTCCTATTATGGCTACCCCAGGTTAGCCTCCTGATACTATTTTTATCCTCAATATCAGTTTCCTGCGCCGTCGTTGGTCTCCCAATTTAAAATCGGCGCTCAATGACCCATAGTCTAATGAATCCGTGCTAGTCGTACTAGGGTTACTTTAAGACCCCGGCATCTTTACACTAACCTGCAGAGGTCATCAAGTGGGACGTTAGTGTAAAGTACTTTAGAATATTCCATATGGAGCTGGAACCGCATTTCTTTGTACTGACCAACAGACGCTCTCCCAATTCAACTAGTTGGACAAAATTGCTTTTATCATCGAAGTGGACTCAGTACATTTTTGTTTCAGTAAAGAAAGCTCAAAGAAATATCTTGCAGTGTAGAATCAAAGGAATCTAACTTTTGTTGTTGCTTTCAAACGAAATCTAAATATTCTAATTTGCAGAGGAAGTCATGTATTGCACGTATCAGATTTTTCGTTTTACCGCAAGTGACTACATTTTTTACAGCGGAATATATTTCAATGCTGTTTTCGGTATGGCGGACTTCCTCTAATTACTCTGCGTTTAAATTAGTTTAATGAGTAAGATTAACTCAGAAATTGTTCATTCATTTCTGGAAATTTTTAATGAAGAGCATTTCTTATCTGATAGTTATATCCTTTTCGTGATCCTGGATAATCTGATTCGCGCTTCTCTCCGGCTTTTTATGAATAACGATAATTGTGATTAATGATTTATTCATAATTGGAGAGTTTTTACACGTTCATGACTTAAGGTGTGAATATAGCTATTTTTAGCAGCAAATTAAGAAATTGACATTTATCGATAATTAAAAAAATGTGCGATAATTCTTCACTTGGAATTCGAGTAAAACCTTTTTGAATTTTCATGAAATCATACAGATACGGTGACAATATATAATTCGGCCTTTTACGGGTCTGGTTGATTTTATTCATTTCAAATATATAAAGCCACCTTTAACATGCAACAAAAGTTCAACATGTGACTTAGTTTAGATTTTTTATGAATCATACAATTGAGATTACTGCATGAAATTTTCAGGCCTACCTTGCCTATAGATTTAAATGTAGACAAAATTATTTAAAGGTAAAATATTAATATTTATACACTTAAAACATTATTAATTAACGTGGTTTTATTTATTTATATTTTTAAATTTATATATTTTATTGCACTCATGATAATATATTTAACATGCTCAAATTATTACATCTAAAACGGGATCTTATCAGTGCTTAATTCGTGAGCAACGCAATTTTCTCTGTTTCTATCTTCAAAATTTTAATTAGGTAATTGAGTAAAAAAAATCTTTTTTAAGTTTATTTTTTTTTAACAATATGCTCGACAAAATTTTTATTTTACTAACTATATATATATATATAGTTATAAAATAAAAATTTATATATATATATATATATATATATATATATATATATATATATATATATATATATATATATATATATATATATATATATATATATATATATATATATATATATATATATATATATATATATATATATATATATATATATATATATATAAAGCAAAGACAATAATTCAAATGAAGCATAATTATATTATTCTGCTACTCATAAAATTTTAGGAAATTTTAGTAATTCGTTCACGAGATATCATGCGCGAAAGGAGATAAAGCGTGCATAGCGATAAATGTGGTTAACATTTCAAGATAAGCACAAAATATAACGCGTTTAGTGTCCATATTTTTTTAAATATTTCCTAATAGTGTGAAAGTACAAAAAAAAAATGGTATCAATCTTTTTGGAATTTCTCACATTACAAATATGATGTTAAAATTAGAAAATACGTTATTTCAAAATTTTATAAGTGTAATATCCCCTAAAGTATTATGAAAATAATTTTTAAATGGACATACATAATTTGTAGTTCAAAACACTGAAATTACCCTTCCAATTTATAAAACTTTCATAATTTAATATACATAGAATAAAACCAATATTCAACAAAATTTCCATCAATAATGGGCCAATTGGACTTATAGTATAAACATAAAAATATTAAATTTGAAATAAAAACTGCATATCATAACATTTATTAAATATTAAAGATGTGAAGAAAATGCAATATACTTGTAACAATATAATTTTGAATTATGATTTTGAAAATGAGAAATATGTTATTCTCACTGTCCAGATCGCTCTCCTTGAGTCGTTTGTACGAAATCAAACTTTTCAATGCATACACCAAACTTTGCAGATCGACTTATTTATACAAAATTTTGGATGCTATTTATTTTCAAGGTAACCGGTTGAAATAAAATGTCATGAGAATATTGATGACTGCAGGGAAAATGTAAGAGAGCATATAATCTGCAAAGAAAGTGCTGTTGTTGAGACCCAGACGGTCCGACCTACCAGAAGGGTGTAAGGTAACCGTTGGGACGGCCGGGAAGTGCCACCCAATTTAGACCGGAACCCAGTGGGGGAGGCATCCACAGGGACCGTACCCTCCTTCCCCTACTACCAACCACTCGGAAGGACTTACGGACCCAGATGTTTAACGTGATCGTACACGTTAAACATGATCGTACGTGATCGTACACGTTTCATGAACACGGCGGCAGTTGTGGCAGCGTGCAAACGCCCGGGCTACCGCTCCCGAAATGTGCCAACAGCACGCGGTGTTCCCAGGTGGTCACCCACCCAAGTACTAACCGCGCCAAATGCTGCTTGACTTCGGTGATCTAACGAGAACCGGTGTTTTCAGCACGGTAGGGCCGTTGGCTCTGCAAAGAAAGTATGTGCTTCTTGTGAATAACTAGGGGTCATGTGTTTGTGAATAACTGGGGGGGTTGGGAATAACTAGGGCCAATCCCCGTAACTCGCTTCGGGGTGAGCCTCTTACTCGCTGGCGTTGGCTGAGCACTCTTCGCGAGCTGCTTAAAGCCAAACTAAAGTTTAAATCGATAAACGGTTTATTTTAGCGTATTTTCAATACCATTTTTCTATCAATGTACTACAATTTTCTGCCAAATTTCATATTTTGTATGTTATAGATTTTGCGGTACCAGACAGAGAAACTTGAGAATGGTGCCCATACAGAAGAAAAAATTTTCACTTCAAAAATGCATAAAAAGTAGAAAAACTCATAAACTACGTCGAAATTTTAAAAAGGCTACGTCTTGTAAAAATACAATTATGTAGACACATACCAGCAAAATTTCGTGGTCTTGCTATTGTTAGTTTATCCAAGACGAGAAATCGCAGATCAAATATTCTGTCTTCGGCATCAGCATTAAATATTTCTTAAAACTGAAGTTAAATCGAAAACCGATTTATTTCATCATATCTCCCTAATATTTCTCTATAAATGTACCAAATTTTATATTTCTGTATGCTATAGTTTTTGAGATACGAGACAGTGAATCTCCAGGAACGCGAAATTTGTCAAACAGCGGCAGCTAATTTTTTGATATAGAGAGAGTTTCGTAAATGTAAGTGCACTTTATCTCTTTAAAAACGTACGCTTAAAATAATTAAGACATTTTCTCAGCATGCAAGATTTAAATTTCATTGTATTTGCACGAGCGCTTTCGAGCTCTGTTAAAATAGACATTGAAGGTAGTGTTTTTAGAGGAAGCAGGGTGAAAATAATTATCAGGAGTACAACAAATAGTAAAGGCAGGTTTACCAAAACCAGAAGTATGAAAATCATTAATACCGCGAGAAACTAAACCATAAAACAGACAGAGACTCTTCACACTCATGTTCAACAGTAAAATTAATAGAGGGGGGAGTCAGAATCATTAACTCTATCGAGAATAAAATTAAGATCGTTGAGACTGCGATTCAATAGAATAAAAACATCATCCACGTATCTACATTACATGATTAAATTGAAAAAGAAAAAATTATTTTCAAGGTCTTATAAAACAGCTTCAGCAAAAATTCCAGATAAAGAAATATGACCATAGAAAAAGATTTCTTCACAGAAACCAAAATAAGTACTCTCCAGGATGCAAAATGATGAGTCTCCTGTCATTTAACGCTGTTTTTCATTTTGAAGTTTGCGAGTATCAATATTATGCTTAAATGTTTGATTTATTCTTACGGACTCTTGCCTCTTGAACGCTTATAGCAATCGGCACCAAACTTTGCAGTTTGAATAATTAAGTCCTCATTCATAAAGAAATGTTTCAATTTAATTAAAATATATTTAAATAAAACTACAAAAACTTCGTTTTAAGCAACATACATACAACACAAAATTAATGGTATCGACGGGTTTTAAAAACAAATAAAGCCTTCTTTATCAAGACAAACAAGAAGCATAACTATCTGAAGCAAGATTGGCAACTGATGTTTGAACAGCAAATGTGAAACGCGCAAAAGGGATTGCCAAAGGCGAGAGGAAAAAACAAGAAATGAAAAACAAGGGGAGGGGGGAGGGGATAAGTAGTGTACACTATGAATGAACTATAGAATGCCAAATAGGAAAGTTAACGTCCAGCAAAGGATTCAAAGCATTTGTTCAGTGAGTAAAACTACGGACTTAAGTGTGCTATTAAGTTAAAAAAGGCAAATGACCGGTTTCGGAAGTTATATATGAGTCGTCCAAACCAACAATGAAAATAACACTTTCTAAATAAATACAAAAAAATGCAGAAAATAAAGGAACTAACTGGTTTCGGAGGCTAAAAGCTAATTTCATCAACAAATAGTTCATGAAAATTTCTGAGACCAGGCAGAAAATTGCTGAAAAAAAAGGCAGCAAACGATATCAAAAAGTTAAAGCTGAGATTTAGTAGAAGAGAAGTAAAAGAGAAGAAATGATAATTATCATTAATAAGGGAGTTTGACTCAGAAACTTTAAAGGAATTCCCGTTTCATTGGCATCAATATTGCTAAAAAATATATATGAAGCTAAGAAAAAATTATATATAATAGGGACACATGCATGGTTATCTACTACGGGATACATAGTTGAACGTATACCTAGTACCACTATTCAGATCAACCATTTGGTTTGTATGAGCTCTAACTACATTATTGAGCGCATACGCCAATTGAAACCAAACTTTGCAGTTTAAATAATTATAAGTCCGGATTCATAAATAATTTCCGTTTTAACTAAAATATATCTACTAAAATATATATTTTTGATATTAATATTTAGGAAACTTTATATTAATATTTAAGAATAAGAAGCCAAAAAATAGGAAATATATCATTAGGACGCATGCATGCTTGTTCACTACTCAATACATAGCGGAAAGTATGCCTAGTATCACGATTCAATTCAACCGTTTGGCTCATTTGTACGAGTTCCAACTTTACAACAGACACTTCAATCGACAACAAACCTTGCAAATCGATTTATTTATATAAAATGTTTGTTTATATTGATCACAAAGATGATTGGTCGATAAAAATATAGCAGGAAATGTTGATGAAATCGTAACGAAGTACAATGTTGGAAGCAAGAAATGTCGATGAAATCAACACTCTATAAAGCAGCTGGTTGTGGGTTTAAAATGCGAGTTTATAATTTTGACGAATAAATTATAATATTGGAAATAAATTTAAGTGCCCACTTTTGCCATAATACCTATTCTTGTGGAAGTATAAATACATTTATCCCTGTCCGAGAAAAAAAAAATTTTTTTGTCTTCTATATATTACGATAATAAATTTGAAAATTAATGGAAAGGAAATAGTAAACATTTTTGTTATAAATATTAGAAATCAAAATTGAAGCTCCTCATGCCTTTAGGAGTTAATTGACGTAACAAATGTTGTGCATCACAGATGCACTTATTGTTTGTGCATTCTGATATATTAGACCGATATATTTTTTAAATGTTGCTCATAATGTATCATTTGCATTCACTGCATATCGTATTATTTGAATTCACTGCATAGCGTATCATTTACATTCACTGCATAACGTATCATTTGCATTCACTGCATAATATATCATTTGCATTCACTGCACTAGAATCTGCATCACTGCATCATAACGTATCAATTGCATTTACTGCATAACGCGTCATTTGCATTCACTGCATAACGTATCATTTACATTCACTGCATAACGTATCATTTACATTTACTGCATAACGTATCATTTACATTCACTGCATAAGAATCTGCATCACTGCATAAGAATCTGCATCACTGCATAAGAATCTGCATCACTGCATAAGAATCTGCATAAGAAAGAATAAAGCATAAAACTGAAATATTTCATTTTGTAGTAGTTAATAGAGCACTTAACTATCTTAAAACGCAGACTAAAGCGAGGCTAAAATATCACTTATACCGTCCTTCAAGGGCCGCTTTAATTATCTAAAGTTAATATATAGAATTAACATGGCTGCTTATATGTTCACGAGATAAATTTTAACAGGTAGTTTCTATTTTTCTATGCACTCTTATCATTCTGGGGTAGCTGAAGTACATTTTAGAATTTCTCAAGCATATTCGAAAGCAACGTATCTTGTAACATTTCGATGCATGGAAAATATCACCATTATACCCAGGGCCACCTTAACTCCTACCGGGGCTCCTTGGTAAAAGTAAATTAAGCCCCCCCCCCCTCAATAAATCTTTTATAGTAATAAAACGGTATACTGAGCACGGAAGATGGATCCCCAGAAATTTTCGGGGTCCCCAGCAGAGAAAATATGGATTTTCTTACCGCGAAATTGCTACTCGTACCGGACAGAAAGACAGTACAAATATGCGAACGTGGCGTAAATGGACAAATGAGACTCGAATGCAAATAAAACTGGAAACTAGATCGCAAAATCGCACGAATGCGCGGGATAACAGGTATCTCTATCCGCATGGCAGTGAGTAATCGCACAGGGACACAGTGATTGTTCGACTGTACAGTGTCTATTAGTACAGAAGTGGATCGCTGTCTCAGGACATGTTTTGTCCTCCAACACGGATTGACGAAGTCTTCTTAATAGATCGCTCACAGCCCATTACTGTTGATCCCTTTGACCCTCAACCACAGACATCCTAGGCTGCAATGAGGTCTCGAACACAGACATTTCTGTACGTAATTACAATATCGTGTTTTCTGACGAGTCAAAATTTAACTTATTTCTCAACGAATACGTATTCAAATATAACGTAGTGACTGCAGATTTCAGCTTAAATTTTGTCCCATCATACTGGTCCAATGGCAAGTGTCATAGTTTGGAAGGCTAATAGGTTCCATTTGTGATCTCACGTGAACGATTGAAGGAAACTCTCAACATCCAGAGATACATAACGGATGGTTTAGAGGCAGATGTAATGCAAATAGTTCATAGTTGTCCTGGCGCTAAATTCCAGTACAATGCTCGACCACATGTGTCCCAGAATGTCCAGGACCTTTTCTATGCACGAGAGATACCGTTTGGACTGCACATTCACCAGACATATCCCTGATAAAACCTGAGACATGGTAGCTAAACAAATATCCTTTTAAGCGTGTTTTCTATCCACCACAAATGAGCTTTGGACTCTCATATAATCAGGCTTGTAGGCTGTTTTTCCTGAATGATATCAACAGATGTGTACAATGTTACGCCGTATAAAAGCTGCTATCGCTACTCGAGGTGGATTTACACGATATTGAATTTCATAGACATATTATCTTGTATAGCTCTGCAAACGTAATCAGTTAACTACTGTAACATTAGTAATAGAAATACATTTTATTTGATTAGCATGTTTTTTTCTTGATGCTGAAATTTTCACAAACAGTGGAAAATATGTTTCCCTGTACTAAGATGCCTCTTCTTTGCTGGTACATAGCTTTGAAACGCCGTCCAATTGAGACAGCTGTATAATTTCGATCAATATGTGTATGCGTGCACCAAGATAAATACAGAATGAATATCTGTCCACGAATACTACTTATTAACAGTTAAAGGAAATATACAGACGAAGCAATGAGCATGCAATCATGCTCTTGTAAGCCATCCCGAAATGGTGCACCATGACACAAGTTGATGTACAGAAGACACTTCATCTCTTTGGCGCACATCTGATATAGCTAAACTGTTCATACATATTAATAATCGCACACTTATCTCTCATATATGCCTGTAGTCTCGGTTGTACATAATATACGCCTATATAAACTATGCTTTATCTATCTTTTTGGCGAAAATGTGTGCTCACAACTGCTCACTCACTCAGTTCAGTGCATATTTGTATAAATAATGGACAAGACAATTGATATTTATTTAAAATTTCTCAGATAAACTTGTAGCTCTAGAGTAAATATAAGACGGCCTACCATGTGAATAATCAGGTCAAAATTTATCTATCCGGAGTTTGAAGTAATTAAATTAAAAAATAAACAATATTGACCCAATATTTAAGAAAATATATTCAAATTCTTATAAAAAGAACATTATAATGAATGCAAAAATTCATATCCAGCATAACGGATTTAAAGCTGTAACAATTCCAATGTGCTTTACTAGTATGTCATGACGTTACTTAATTTTTGTATTTGAACTTCTTGCACACATTTAAAAGAGGGATTTGAACCTCTTTACTTTTGAAAGGTCATGTTTTCTAAATTTTTCCTTTAGTTCGAAACAAAAATCTATATGCCGAATTTGGTATTTCCAGCATTTATGAATCGATTTCTATTAGTTATTCAGTTAATCAGTCAGTCACATTTAATTGTAAGTGCATAGAGATTAACATATGCATATTTAAAAAAACTGAAAATGCAAAGTGGGTGACCCAATCCAACATTTTTAGTTCCTCTGTTTTTGCATATACTAACGCTGCGTGTCGAGAGAAAAGTGTCAGAGGCATGTAAGGCTTTATCAAAAGAATCGATTATTACCTTAAAAGTAAGCAAATAAAATAGTTTTCGCTTTGCTTTTATGTATTAGAAACATCCCTAACACGAGATAAAGATCAACATTTACTGGACAGATAAAACAACATGTAAATAAAACGATTCTAAATACACATTAGCAGCGGAAAGGGAAACTGCTGCAGATTAAATGCATACCCTTTCTCTAAATATGAGTTAGAGACCTAGTTTGGTGACGAAAACTCGTAAGTTAAGTAACTCTTGGAATCTTGCTGACACGCTATGTTTACTTTTCGCTTTTAATTGAATTAAAAGCGGTGAAACGTATTTCGCTGGAGGTTGCAACACGCAATTTTTGGTGACGTCAAGGATCTGCTACATCGCAGCCACATGCATGGTATTACTTCAGCTATATAATCAAATCATTACCTTGGATTGCGCTATTTAGGTACAATCAGAGATTTCAATACAATAGTTTTATACAGGGCTTTTCCAAAATATTTAAGGACTTAATATATGATGAAGAATTCGTCGTAGACTCAAAGTTTCAGTTTAAGGAATGATTCAAATAAATAAACTTTCAGACTACGACAGTTTGGGCCACGTAACACATTTTAGTAAAAAAGTACAAAAGTTAACTAATTAATACACTGAATAACATAAGTAACTAATTAATATACCAAATAACATAATTAACTAATTAATACTCTACGAAAGAAGTTCCAATTAGAAAATTATTCCTTATTAATTAAAGAAATTTTGGAAAAAAAAGCATGTTCTCTAATATGAAAAATTGGCCATGAAAATATTGTCAAAGTTATAGGACTTATACCACTTTCAACCTGTCAAACGAAACGGCGAAAGCATGGATTCCGAAAAAAACGTACGAAAATTGAATTTTGTTAGATAAAATTTTCATTCAAAAACTTGCATGAATTCTTATCAGTAGCAAAAGTTTTATACAGTCTCCAATTACACGTTGAAAACTTTTTTGTTGTTGTCTTTTTTTTAACAGCCGGGCACTTGATTACCTAATTATTCGCCTACTTTTTATCCAATCATGAACTACTTTCCGTTGCCCTTGCGCACCACGGGGGTTACAACCCCTAAATATAGAGGCAGATGCAACCGCCATTTTAACTCCAACCGGTCTAATTAATTATGGTCAGCCTGTACTATTTCAATGGCGCGCGCATATTACGTAGCTGATATTTGATACTCAATATAGATGTAAAATAGGTATTTCTGCGTTCATAAAATTGTAACAAGCATTCGAGAAAGTAGCCTTGAATGTTTTGATTTTCTCAAAATCCCGAGAAAACGACAGGAAAGTAACCCTCTTTTTGCTATATACAGCAATCGCTTTAACTGGAAGTCAAAATGGACGTTGTTGCACCAGTATATTTAGGAACCTTACGGGAGGCGGATCATATTACACCCTGAACTGACACCACAATATCTATACCTTCAGGTGGGATTTTAACCCACAACCTGGCAGTTGATAGAGCACGAGGACACGCTTTCCTTATACCTCTCAGCTACCGGGTCGACCCCGTCAAAAACTTTAATGATATCTAGGTTAATTTTGGTCGTATGACAATGGAACTTATTTTTTCTACTAATTGAGCTATGGAAAATATTTTTTATTTGGATAACATTTTTCTAGGGGGTCAGCATAAAAAGTTACATTTTAATCTATTTACTGAAAGATGTAACAGGATCGAAATTTGAATACGATGCCAGTTTACCTTAAAGCATTTCTTAAATTGGTTCTATGGGTCTACAACCCATTGTTTAAGAGGCATTCAGTTGTTCAATCTTTTTAAAGCACTATGTATAAGACTAATGGTTAAACCTGTCAAGTTACAGAGTGAATAAAGACTTCGGCATGGTGACCTTTATTTTACATTCTACGTTAACTTCGGAACTATTCACCACATACAGAGCTTTGGCAACCAGAATGTTTTGGATTAGTTTCATTATTTTGTAAGTTATAAAAATTATCAGTTTAAATGTAGGTACTGTCAATATCGTTGACTTCGACCAATGTTTTGTATTAATTTTATTATTTTGTAAAAAAAAAATATTAAAATTATCAGTTAATAGAATCAAATCTACTTATTGCAATATATCAAAAATAAATTTTTATATGTGTAGTTTTATATTTAGATACTTTAAGCAGTAGTAACGCAAAACTGTGTAACTCTGAAAAAAATTACCCATAAGCCTTTTTTCAATTAAACTTAAAACACCAGTAAAAAATTGGGAAAATTGACTGAACTAATATCGAATTAAAAACAAACACGATAGGCAGAAACAGGATTTGAAATTCCTCTTTCTAATTCCTCAGTCTTAATAAGTTCCACCAAAATTATGAAAACTTTTATATAGAAATATCTTTTCAATTTTCTTTTATATATATTAGAAATAAATCATAATTAAAATAGGTCACAAATTAAACCATATGAATAAATAACAACTTCATATTTCTTCTTTAATATGCACAATATATACGAAAATACATATTTTAGGATATTTAAACTCCACGCTCTCTTTTAAATATTTATGCAATTTACAAAATATAAAGATAATAAATGTCAAATCATATTAAGAAAAAAATAAAAACAAGGCAAAATTTGTTATGTTACCCATGCTTGCATGAAAAACCGGGAAGGTTAAATTGAAATTATTCACGTTACATGAAAAAAATATATATCATGCACAATCACATCATTAAAAAGCATTTACAAAGACAACATGCAGGGGCTCGACAGCCCAGTGGTTAGCTCACAGAAATTGCACTCGGACGGCCCGAATTAGATCCCCACGCGTCTCGTTCGATATTGTCAATTTTAAAAATAGCTCATGCAAACAAATTTTAAATTGAAGTCTGCGTTTTTACTCGTTCCAAAAAGCAATACTCTTATTCTGTAATTAAAAACGCTGTGAAAACCATGTAATTCGCATTTTTAAATGCAAAAGAAAGAAATATTATAAATAATAAGATGTAAAAGTTTTAAGCATTGTTTCTAGCCGGAAAAAGAACAAAGAATGAATATTCACAGAAGGCATTTATGACCATTTAAAAAATAATCGATTTACTTTCGCAAAAGAGGAGAAAATGGCCTATAAACTTTGTTCCAAGAATCAAAATAAGTTTCAGTAAATGATTCATAATATTGCTGGATTTCCGCACAACGGTAAATTAAAGATAATAAAAGTCGAAAAAAATGTCAAAATTTAATCAATGTATTACCAAAATCATGTTTTAACTCCTTTAAAGAAAAAATACCACCTCTTTATCCACAGAGTCTTAATAGAACTTCATCAAGATAAAGCTATCAGTCACACGTCAAAATCTACAGCTAAAATTTCTTGAAAAATGACAAAAGATATAGGTATTAAAGCTATTCTTTTATCTCATAACCATAAAAAGTAGTGGAATAAAATAACACTCTTAATTTTTAAAATGTTTCTTTATTTTGGAAATCAAGATGTAAAATGGAAGTCCAGAGAAAGGGCCATCAAATAGAAAATTTAAGAAATAAATGTTGTTACTTCAAACCTCAATTATATTTCTTTAAATTTGTTCCTAAAAAGTGTAAACAGACTCTATAGTTTTAAAAAGAAAAATCTGATGTGAACAGTACATGACTCTCCTTATATAATACAATGGATTTATTACTTTTACAGTAAAAAAAATAGGTTATTCTTATAGTAGATACTTCTATTCTTTCCAAGATATTGAATTTTCTTAAATGAGTCGTCATTTTCATTGATTGAGCGTCATTTGTATCTATTTGGCGAGATTTTCGTTAATTTGGCAACATCTAAAAAAGTCGCCAAGTTGGCGATATTCCACCAAATTCGTCGCCAAAATAACGCTAACCGTTAGGACAGAGAAATAAGTTATTCTTATAGCAGATAAATGACTATTGGCGTTCAAATACAAAAGTATTACTCAAAGTATCTTTTCTCATGAATAGAACGAGCTAGATCCACGAAAATGATGTCACCCAATTTATTGCATGATATTACATATGAAAAGTGAACATGTTTCTCAGCAGTTAATATATTTTTTTAATTCATGGCATTTTTTATAAATTTACTTCAAAAATGTGCAATATTTCGAGAACGGTTCATGCTAGCGTTCTAAAGTGTATGTCAATCGTTTCCTAAGGAAAAATTACATTAGAAATGTCTATTTGCGTAACTTTATTAAAGGTTTTGATTTTTTGATGATTTTTTTAAAATTTCACTCGAAAATTTAGGGGAATTTTGAATATTCGATTGCGTTTAAAAACAATAGGCTTCCAGTATTCACGGATTGTGATTTTTGCACCAAATTTCATTCGAATCGCTCCATTCGTTCGTAAGATATCGTATCCACAGACTCACTGACACACACACACGCGCGCACACACACACACACACACACACACACACACACACACACACACACACACACACACACATACTTTCACACACACAGACATCACCTCAAAAATGTTTGATTCATGATCACGGATGCTTGAAACGTGCTCTCCCGTCGAAAACTCCAATTCGAATTTTCGGCCCCGTCACAATATTTTCCTTATACATTATGTATATAAGGAAAGTAAAAATTATCTAATTTAAACAATGCTTGATTCGAAAAATATGTATCAGACTAAAGAAGATAATTTGGCAATAAAAAGGGCACAGTAATTCCCGCTGTGTAGAGAAGATGCCATTTCAGGGAAACTGGTCGATATCAAGATACATTGGCCCACCAGTCAAGCTCTAAGAGCATATCAGGCCGAACCTTTTACAGTAATTAACACATAATCCATCGATAATATTGTTCTGTATATAAGAATATAAAAAAAATGTCAAACCTTATTTTCATTATCTTTCAAAGACTTACTATATAAGACAAAATATTTGAATTCGTTCATTTGACTCACAATTTTTGGTAAAATCTAAAAATTTGATATTTTAGTGCAGTTTTCTTTTAAATGTGTTCCCGGGAGCCTGAGTCATCTATGGACTGTTTCCACAAAATATTAAAAAATATTGAATAGCTATTTTCTTTACATCAATAGAACTGGTGCCATAACTATGTGAGTTTACTTCACGTCTGTTCTCTTCACAATTTTCTGTAACATAAAATTACTCTGTATCTAAATATAATTGACAGCGGTACTTTCTTTCTCTATTGTATAATTAATATGAGCAACTCTTTTGTTTCTCTGAGAATGCTGAAGTCTAGATAACAACTATATTATTCGTTTTAGTGCAGTCTTAGAGAAGAATATCTACAAATATTTTTGACTATACTTCTAACTGTTTTAAAATAAATAAAAACTCACCTCATATACCAAAATTACGATATAATAAATTGCCGATATCAAATTAGTTCTAACTCCAAAAAAATCTGATGTGGGCAAAACATGACTTTCTTTATATAATGCAATGAATTTACTACTTTTACAGTTAAAAAAGATGTTATTCTTATAGTAGATACTTATATTCTTTCCAAGATATTGAATTTTCATCAATTAGTCGTCATTTTCATTGATTTAGTGTCATTTTTATCAATTTGGCAACAATTAAAAATGTCGCCAAATTGGCGACATTCCACAAAATTCGTCGCCAAAATCTCGCCAAGCATTATGGGCGGAGAAATATGTTATTCTTACAGCAGATAAATAACTATTGGCGTTCAAATACAAAAGTATTACTCAAAGTATCTTTTTGCATGAATGGAACGGGCTAGATCCACGAGAATGATGTCACCCAATTTGTCGCATGGTATTACATATGAAAAGTGAACATGTTTCTCAATAGGAAATGTTTTTTTTTATTTTATATAACTTTTTGATAATTTTTTTGAAAAATATGCAATATCTCGAGAACGGTTCATGTTAGAGTTCTAAAATTTATGTCAATCGTCTTCTAATGAAAACTACATAAGAAATGTCTATTTGCGTAACTTTATTGGCGGTTTCGATTTTTTGACGATTTTTTCAAAATTTCATTCGAAAATTTAGGGGGATTCTGAACATTCGATTGCGTATAAAAACAATAGACTTCCAGTGTTTATGAATTGTGATTTTTGTACCAAATTTCGTTCGAATCGGTCCATTCGTTCGTCACTTATCGTCTCCACAGACTCACTGACATACATACGCACACACACATACACACACACACAGACATCACTTCAAAAATGTTTGATTCGTGATCAGCGATGTTTGAAACGTGCTCTCCCGTCGAAAACTCGATTTCGAATTTTCGACCCCGTCACAATACTTTCCTTATACATTATGTATATAAGGAAAGTAATAAAAGACGAAATCCATAACCAAATCCATCATCGTTTCCGACTCCTTTCTTTAAATGGAGTGATGGGGCCCATACTTCCCTCTCTCAAAACTAAAGGCACGGTATTGTCAATTCAGCAGTGAACCTGCCAAATCGCCAAATCGTCAAATATCTGCCGGTTGGAACAAACGTGGTAACACCCTGACTGAAACCAAAATGAAAAACTAAAATTGCTAAAAGAATCACTCCCTAAAAAGGGAGTCTTTTTGAAACGACAGCGAAAACAGTTTCACAATTTGCAAAATCGATAACTTTAGATGTTTTTGAGGGCACTTTTTGATCTGCTATAAATCCATAAGCTTTTAAAATGTTTGAATACAATAAAAATCTCTACAGGTATTCAGCTTCTAGGTATGAGTATTATAAACATCGACTTCCTAGATCAAGTATTCGTGGATAAAAACTTCGGATATAGATAGATACGCTGACAGATTGTGTCAGAATATCTATATCTGTATGTTTGCTTATTTTTTGTCCTTTATTTATATACTTTTCGCCGGTTTTTTAACCTTAATTGGGAGCAAGTTTATGGCCAAAGCATTTAAATTTTTAAGACACTCTACTCTTCGGAAATGTCGACAAAATCAACGGAAGCTTTTAAAAAAATAATCTTTTGAAGTCATTGATGCGAAATCTTTAGAGTAGAAAAAATAATCTTCTTTAAAATTCAAATAAAAAATAATTGAATATTGAGAAATATTATATAAAAAATAATTATAATTTACCTATTTTTTTTGTTTGTTTTTTATAAAACCACGATATTTTGTTGCGCGCATCGTATTTTACATTTTTAGGAATATAATCAAACTAGGATTTTATTTATGATAACTCTTCTACTATACTTTTAAAGTAGCATTTAGTTATCTTAATTTTTTTTAATAGGGCAAGTTAACATTTTCTAATGTAATATTTTTTAGAATTTTTGATAACTTTTTTGCATCTAAAATTTTTATTTTATGTTACACATACAAATATAGTACACTTATTGGACAAAGATGTTATTCAGTAACTTACAAAAAAATTCTTAAAGAAAGCAGACATATGTCAATTGAGTGATTTGTCACTTAACTGACATATGCCTGCTTTCTTTTATGATATTTTTGTAAGGTATTGTTTTACAAGCAGCGGTTTTATTCATTGCAATGATGTTATTACTAAGCATACAAAATTGTATAAGAATTAATAAAACGGTTTTTGAAATGTCATACGCACAAGTTAAACAATCTGTGATTTGAGAAGAACTCGTTCAAAGTATATAAATAAGGTATATAAATTTATATTTGATATTACATGTTATTGATGTATTGTGCTTTTTTAAAATCTCAGGAAAAAATTAACATTCCAAAATACCAATGGTTACAAGATATTCAGAAATGACCAGACATTGCAACTAAATGATAATTTTTTTCATGATTTTAAGAGTGAAATATCCTTTTAAAAGATACACACATTATCTAATTAATACTCCGTTAATTCTCTACATAAGAATTATATATAATCATAAAAAATCTACTTTTAGTGTACCTCAAAGTAAAACATTACATAATAATATGATGATTTTCATAACTTTTCACAAAATTCATTAGCATGAAATGCTGGTTGGTCATGAAATAATTTTTAATTAACGCTAAAACCAATGATTTTCATAACTTTTTGCAACATAAAAAGAATACGAAACACTGATCGACGCGTAATGGCGAGGTCCAAAGCTAAAAATAACAATGTAAAATAACAATGACTCTCTATACCTGATAACAACTACACTTGAAAAAATTTTAATATTTGAGTCAAGAAAGTTATTATTCCGGCACCATTTTTCAGATAGCATATTTTCACTATACATTTTACCATAATTCTTATTTAAATATGTGAAATTAAAAGCTATTTAAGCTTCAAACTTCTTTTAAAAGATAAACAAATAGATAGATCGAAATTTAAACATCAAATATGAAAATTTTCATAGCATAAATATGAAACTTGTATAGTATTTAAAAACAACCAAATAATTGCTCAAAAGCTACTGCAAAAATAACACAATGAATAAAAACTATGAGTAAATACAGCGTAAATACAAAAATTAGCTAGTCTACTAGTTTCAAAGGCAAATAACAGCTTCATCTTCAGTACAGACAAGAAGTGCAACCTCACTTACTCAAGTCAAGTTGGCAGCCTGAAGATGAAGGCTGCCTTCACCTGAAGACGAAGATTATTATTTGCCTTTAAATCTAGTAAACTGGTTTATTTTTTAATTTATTCAGTATTTAATAAGTTTTTATTTATTTTATTTCAAAAACAGCTCGCTTATTGTTGAACACATAACTATGGTGGGGAAATTGGATTATGAACTCATGGGAAGATTTAATACAACATATCTAACTATATATACTTTCGTGAAAGAAGCAGGAATTTGGCAATTGGGCGGCAAAATACTTACTTGTCTTTCTTCAAGGAAAAATTAGAAAGCTATATTCTCACAAGTAGCAGTTTTGTTTATTGCGATTTGTAATATCTTTACATACTTATTCCTTGTACACAAAAATAAAACAAAGTTTGAATGAAATTAGTTGTATAATGAGATATATGTTCTAAATTTGCTCCTTTTCTGGAAGCAACTGCAGAAAGAATAGAAAAATATGTATTGTTGAAAAATAGTCACATTAATAGATTTCATATTCAATCTGCTAATTAGATTTGAATTGCTGTGCATATTTATCAATTTAATTACATCATGAGCATAAATTGAATCCTGCATACAGCATAACATTTTTAAATGATATCAGAATGTTTGTAAATAGTATCACAATACATAAACGTCTGTACAATTTGCGATTTTTTTACTTTAACCCATATTGTTTTATACTTCGAGTGATACAAATACAAAGGAGTGAAGTTATACAAACATACGAGTGAAGTGAAGTTATACAAATATATGAGTGGAGTTATATAAACATACGAGTGGAGTTATACAAATACACCCACAATATACATTGTTAAATACAATAAACTATCTGCATATGTATGTACATATTTCAAATTGTGTTGTATGTTTTTATATTGAACTTCCTTATATATATTGAAATCTAACAAATCGATACCAGAAATACATCAATGACTTTTTTATGCGATATTGTATTGACCCCAGGGATCCAATTAAGGCCGCAATTTCAGTCTTCTATATCTTGTGTTGCAAAACTGCCTATTATTCCATCGTGTCACTCCTTAGGACCTTCGTTTCATATTAGTATTTTTCCCACAGATATATCAATGAGAATTTTCATAACTTTTGTTCCCTATGTTAAGCGTGAAGGCATGATGCAATGTATCTTATGCAATCTTTTTTTAGAAGGAATTGCAAATTATGAATACATTGCATAATAAATAGTGCAACAGAAAAATATTCATTACTGCAATTTGAAATTAGTCAGATCTAGATTTAGTTAATTTCTTTATTTAACTGTATATAGTTATTTAACGGTACATAATTTCTTTCTTCATTATGTCAGTTAGTACAATTTTATTAAGCTGTGGGGAATATGTTAATATATAGTAAAAAGTTCGTGTTATCATTTTAATACGTAAGTTATTAAATATTTAATGAAGTCTAGGTAGTTAATTGTGCATTGTATTTTTTACATAAAACAAATTATTTAAGCAAAATGTGTTTTAAGGTCAAAATCACAAGAACCCGCCAGAAAGGGGCACTCCCAAAAATAAGGACGATACTCCCACTGCAGATAACAGTATCCATGAACCGGTTTCAAGCTGATTATGCACTTATTAGTGTGGAATAACCGTTAGTAGCAAGTAGCAAGTTTGACTTTTTTTTTCCTGCCATTGCAATTACGATTATTCCCCGCCGATGAGACATAATAAGCTCGAAACCGGTCCATGTATACTGTTATCTTCAATGGGAGTGTTTTCTTTGTTTTACGGTATGGATTTATAAAACACAAGGATAACAAAATTGGCTACAATACACCATTAAGATAACAGACTAACCGTAATGACTGTACATAAAATAAAAAATGTGAAATATGTTCACTTTTCATATACAATATTATGCGATACATGTGTTACCATCATTTTCGTAGGTCTAGTTCGTTCCATTCACGAAAGAAGATACTTTCTGTAATGATTTTGTATTTTATGCTTAACAATTCTCCAACAGTCATTTATATATATGAAATGGATTTCTCTGGTTTGTCTGTAACGCTTGGCGATAAATTTGGCAAAGTTGGTGACTAATTTAGGAAAATATCGCCAGCATGGCGCCCCAGATTGACGAAAATATTGTTTAAATTACAAAACTGAGGCTAAGTTAACGACAATGGTACCAAATCAATAAACTAATTGTTGAAATATTTTAATATATGCATCATATTGCTTATTGCAGGTGCTATCTATATTGATAATTGTAAATTTAAAATTGCGAGAAATATAAGTTAATTGGGACTTTAAAATAGTTTTACATGTTTTCATCCAGAAAAGTGTCAAATATACAATTCAACATTTAAACAAAACATAATTTTGCCACTAAGAAGTAACTTTATTGCATTATATAGAGAAAATTATATACTGCCCACATCAGATTTTATATTCTAGAAATCATAATTGTTTCATAAAAATTGAGAAGTTCCGGCTGAAAGACAAAGTTAAATCTTTAATTTAGTTAAAAGTGCACAATACGTTTAATGTGTATGAATGAACGATTCATCTTTAACAGGAAAAAACAAGAAAGATCAATCATGCTTAAAGCATTGATTATGAAACACTTTCCAACTCCAATGCAATTTTTTTAAACATCTCTAAAATGCAATACATTCCTAAGTAATATTTTAAAACTTATCACAATACTGCATTAATTTATTATATTTAAAAACTTAAACCTTCATCGGAAAAAATGAACTTCATTCAAATGACGGCATTAAAATATAAATTGCCTTGTTTAAACATCTCTAAAATGCAATGCATTCCTCGGTAATATTTTTAAAACTATCATAATACTACGATAATTTATTATATTTTAAAACTTCATCGAAAACAACTGAAATTCATTCAAATGACGTCATAGAAAAAATAACACGCCTGAATCTCTCTATAAAAACAGCATTTCATTCTTAACATTTTTCCATTCATCACAACACTCAATATGAATTAAAAAGAACTTTAAAAATGACGATTTTGAGACAAGATGGATGTCGTATTATATTTTGAAGTTGGTCACGTGATCGTTTCATATCATGGTCACGTGATCGCTTCATATAAGAGGTGTAATTATTATTTTAATTTTTATTTAAAAAACTACTGAATATATTTTGCTGAAATTTTTTTTATACATTTTATGGAATAATTTGAATATTACCTAAAATTTTCGAAGCAATTTGTGAATTTTAAATCCGCATAAAAAAGGTTTGAAAGATTAGGTCCCATTGGGTTCAATGTATTTCATTTTTTCAACCCGGGTTCAATCCAAAACTAATTGGGTGATATTATTTATTTATATTCCCATAGGTCCTACAGACCGTCTGAACAACATACTAAAATTTCATTTTGATTAAGTCATTTTTACGGCAGTTATCGTGCTATCGGACAGACAGACAGACAGAAAGAATGAACAAAGTCATAAACATTTTTCAACTTTGTTGTAAAGTGTTAAAAAACAAGCATAAGGGCATATTCAATATTTTTCTCATTCTAATTTTTTACGCTTTATACAATGTTGTTCAACTTCTATGAAATGCAGAGTAAAGTTTTTGATCAAAATATTTTTGCTGCCGTTGAAAGTCATTTCAGTAACATTTATACCTAACATTTTATTACAGTTGCGTATTTCATTAAGTATCAATGATTTTTTTTATTTTAGTAATTTAATTAATTTTGAATGTGTTATTAAAGAATTATCCTTGCTCAAAGGCTTCCAGTTGAACAGTTCTGTATTAAAGTTGAGATTTCATGTCCGAATTATTTAAGGAATTACGGTATTCCTCCCCCCCCCCTTTGAAATGCAAAATTTGGGGTATTTTATAAAATTACTAAAATATTCATATTTTGAATAAAAATTTCAAAATTTTTCGGATGAGAAAGACCCCCCCCCCCCCCACACACACACACTCCTCCCCCCAATTTATATGTTCCTAATAGTTCTCTCTTGTGCAATACAACATTTTCCTTGTAAAAAGTAATTCCTGAGATTCGTCGCTCGCAGCTGACGGTCACATTTTTGACAATCACTTTTTAAGTAAATGGACAAAATGACGCTCTTGCTGCGTGACCTCATGACCCGCTAAATGAGTACGACCCACATAAACAGATTTGACCCTCTGCTGGTCCACTACGCGACCGTATGGCGCATTGGCCGTTAAGCGGCCTTTGTAAACAAAAACGCCCACTTAACGGGCGCATACGATGCTCAATCTACTTATATAATCCGGGTACACCTGCGTAGCAGGAATGATATGCCCCGATCCAGCGCCTGTGGATTGCTTAGTGGGCGCATAGGCCACTAAATAGCTGCATTCTAAATAAACACCTAAATGCGCTGAAACTACATGCGCGGGCATAACATTTTCTACACAAACACAGGCGTTCAAAAGCCTAAAGGGTGAGTGCTTAACGTGCGAGCAGATTGAAAATGTAACAAAAGGAAGATGAATATGCTACTGGAAATTGCATGTTGATCGGATCATGTCAATCGCTCGAAATTGATCAACACGCAAATGAAAATATGGAATGGGTTTTAATCAGAAATATGACAATTTTCATCTGATTCAAACAATTTTGAACAAAGCACTTCTACAAAATACTTCTAATATTTCTACAAATTACTTCTATTGAAATAATTATAGATTCTAAAAATCTAAACTTTAACATTAAAATCCACGACATTAGAAAATTCCCGATTAGTATCTAGACATCTACTGGGAACTAAATACGCCATCATTCCTCCTGAATATTAATGAAGTGGTGAGGAAAAAACGTGTCCATACATCTGCATAAAAATATATTGATCTTTTTCTTAAACTTTCGGCATTAATCTGTAGTACAACTATCCACACATTTAGCGAAGATAGAGTTTAAAAAGCCTTGTTTTCGGGATTTTTGGGGTTCTTGCAAATATTTAAGAAAGTATTACATTTTTCAGATTTACAAAAATTTTCTGCAATTCCTCGTATCGTTAACTAAATTTAGAAAAAATAAATAAACCGTGAAATTCTAGGTCGTTTTGGGATAAGCATGACATGGGTTTTGGTGTTCTCTTTAGCTTTTTTTAGAAGATTTACGCAAACGTTATATTAATTTTTTTTTAATTTTTCGAATTTTCTGCAACTTCTCGGATTGTTAGCTTAATAAAAATCGCATTTAAGACCAAGTATTGACTTTTGAATAAGCACGACATACATACATGATTTGACTATTTTAAAACAATAAATATTTTAATATTATGTCTCAGTAGTTCAGTGGCTAAGAGCGAAAACTGATCAACTGGATATAGTTAAATTCCCCACTGCGACATGAATTCTCTACGATTTTAGAATTCTATAACTCTAAAATTACTTCAAATGGTCAAGTTTATTAATACTAGCAATATACCAGTTCTTCGTGCGGAATATACATCATAAAGAAACTTAAATTCACAATCATGTGCAAATTCCTATAGTATTCTAAATGACATCGTTATTCTACACACTCTATTAAAGTATTTAAATTAATGCTCCTAAAATGAAGTTTAAGAATCTCTGTTCCCACTATAAAAAATTATCTTTACAGGCAGATCTGAAGAATAAAACATCGTGGTCCCGTTTGTAAACGCATTTAAAAAACATGTGAAATTGAATCAGTATATGCAAAAGTGAAAGTCCTAAAATTGTATGGGAAGTGTGATAGAAGTGTGATAGATTAGTCCCGTTGATTATAATCGTGTCATTGCAGAAGATAACCCGTACTACATTATATGAGTTTCAAAAATATTGTCAAATTAAAACAGAAGTAAAACATTAAAAATGTCAATAATCCCCGTGATGTTTAAACCTTAGGGCCGTAATTGTCATATTCCAGTAAAGGTGCAATTTCGAAAAAAATTATTTTATATACAATTTCTTATTATTTAAATCGGAAAAGAAATTGGCGGAAAACATATCGTCTGTACAATGCTACCCCTATACAAATTTTAAATTGTGGGCTTTAATTAATATTTCGACAATCACTGGTCCTAGAAACTTGAAACATGGACTAAATTTTAAGTGGGGCTATTTCACGGCTACCCACGTGAAATTCGGTGCAGCCGTTCTCGCGTGATGATGAGATAAACACACACACACAGAGACAGACAGACATATTTTAAATTTTATTTATGTAGATTATATCTTCTTCGTTCCATATTGCATACAGATTGTGTATAGATTACACCTTCGTTCCATTCCTCTCCATCTTTCCACATTGTATCAACTTTAAGCTGTTGGGGCATTTTAAACCAGTTCACTTATCGATTATAAAACAAGAAAGATCAATCACGCATAAAACATTGATTATGAAACACTTTCCAACTTCAATGCAATTGTATTTAAACATCTCTAAAATGCGATACATTCCTCGGTAATATTTTAAGAATTATCATAATACTACATTAATTTATTATATTTGAAAACTTAAATCTTCATCGAAAAAAATTAACTTCATTCAAATGACGGCATTGAAATATAAATTGCCTAGTTTAAACATCTCTAAAATACGATACATTCCTCGGTAATATTTTTAAAATTATCGTAATACTACAATAATGTATTAAATTTGAGAACTTCATCGAAAACGAATGAAATTTATTCAAATGACGTCATCGAAATATAACAAGCCTGGCTCTCTCAATAAAAGCAGCATTTCATTAATAAACATTTTGCCATTCATTTTATTCTTCACAATACTATAATAATTTACTTTATTTAAAAACTTAAAACCATGGAGGTACAAGTAATTAAACTCTATGCTTAAAACTTCATCGAAAAAATCGTCCTTCTCTCTGTAAAATCAATGAATTTTTCAGTCATATCAGCTATATTGCAGACTCCATGAGCTAAATAATTTTGCGTTAAAGAATTACAGCAATTCTAATACAACTCATTCTAGTCAAGTTTCGGCAAAGTATTTGGTACCGGGAGTGTTACCTGGGTGTAATAGCATGCTATAACCGGGAACGAGGGGTCACAATCCCCCTCGGCCATTAATGCTTTCCCGTTGGCGTGATTCCCATTTTTTCCTTAATAATTTTATTTGCTATATATATATATATATATATATATATATATATATATATATATATATATATTTATATAATATATATATATATGTGTGTGTGTGTGTGTGTGTGTGTGTGTGTGTACGGCGCATCACAAAGAAATGTGACTAACACACAAAAAAACCCAGCTTTTTAGGAGAGTAGAAAAACTAAACTAAACTGAATTATATTTATTGTAAGAAGCGATTTTATATCTAGAATTATTAGTTTGGCATATAAATATGTAACTTTTCAGCATAATAGACGCACCGACTGCTCATCCAACTGCTCTAAACCCTCGGGTGAGTCGTGCGGTCTGGGTTTTTTACATGAGAGAGGGAAACCTTACGCACCTCACAGTGTTATTAACTCAAAATCATTAAGTTTTGAGTTGTGACACTTTTCTCTGTTGTACTATATGGATCTCATTTGTTCAGTTGATATTAGAATTGGCTCAAGCAATGTATGTTAGAAAACTGCAAAATATGCAGCTCTGTAGAAACTAATTTCTGTTCTTCCAAAAATCAAGAATATATCCCATAATTAAATTTAATTACCACTTATTTTGTCTGAAAAATGAGTTAAAATGAGTGAAATTGATAGACTTTATTGATACAAATTAAGGATGAATTTATAGTTGCTGAAGTTGACAAGAAAGTTATCAACAATATTTATTTAGCAGAGCAGTTAGGAATATAAAACCGCGCACCTATAAATTTGTGGCAGCCTTAAGTATTGTAACGAAAATTGTTACTTCTAAGGATTCTTGAAATTGCGCATTTTAATAAGACTGGATATGTGGAAGATAGAAATTAATTTTCAATAAAAAACTAATGAAGGCTTGAAATAATCTGAAGATGAAGCTCAGAGGTCCACAACCTGTTGGTTAAGAGCACCACATACAGTGCTTGCGTCCTTTAAATTGGTGCATTCTGCTGTAATGAATTAGTGTTTTTCAATATTTGACATGTATTGTCAGTTTAAATAATTTACTTACATTTTTTTAATCGTATACTGTTTAAATATAAATTAACGAATTTTTGCTAATTGTTATGTTTAAAAAATAATAAACAATTCCTAATAAAACCGTATACTGGAACGGCCTTAAGCTAAAATGCAAAACAATTAAATGAATTCTTACGGACTCATAATCTAGACACACCTCTTAATACTTTTAATCGTGCAACAATATTCATTTCTCTGCAAATTTTGTGTTCTTATCTATATTGACATAAACTTTTATGTATATTTAAAATCTTACTTTTTAAGTTTTCATAAATATTGCACATAAAATTACTTATAAATAATATATATGCTGGATTTAGCAAGGTACAATCGAAAAACCTTATTTTAGTATTTACTTATTTGGATATTTCACTTATTTTGGTATATTTCAGGTATTTCATTTACTAGAACCTTATTTAAAAATGAAAATATCAGCCGTAATTCGAGTGCATTGCACTAAGATATTGTGAAAATTATGAAATAAGTAAATATACTTTTTAATGTAAAAAAACTAATTATATACTTATAAAAATGTGCATTATTTACTCCCTTAAATAATTAAATATTACGTTATTGCTCCTTGCGAGAGAATTTAATGTAGTGCTGGTGTTCTTGAAGAATTTTACACACTGCTTTTACTCCCCCGGCCACCCAAATTGCTGCTGTAAACTTTTGGGTCAGTCGGTTGGTCTGGGTTTTCGACACTGCTTTTACTCCCTGATTGCTGTGGATTCCAGATGTATCTGTATAAAACTAATACCTTATGTTTTGAAAAATGAGAATATTTTTCTTATTATCTTTGAAATTCCTTAGTCATATATTTTGCACTTCAAATGTGACTGAAAAGAACAAAAGTGACTGAAAAGAACATAAGTGACGGAAAAGAACAAAAGTGATTGAAAACAACAAAAGCAACTGAAATCAACAAAAACAGAATAATGCATTTTCGATGAAAAATGCTGCAGTAGATTCGAAAAAATATTTATTTCGTCAATTATTTAAAAATAGGAAAGCCACGTAGCTAATTTTGTGACATCCTTAAAATTCTTATTTAAATTGCTATTTACTTCTAAATACCGGGTTTGCGAAATTTTAACAACTAGAATTAACCACCTTAAAAATATTGGATATATGAAATATAAAACTCAAATTTCAATAACAAACGAAGAAAAGAGAAAAAAATATTAATTTTTTGTGTGATAAATTTACGGCTTTTACGTTTGAGGTACATTTTGATTAATGGACAAATTAGATATATCAAAATAATTCGTTAATAAAACAAGCAAGGTGAATAAGTTTAAAGTGAGTTATTTTATTTTAACCCTTTCTCATAGGATCAGAATGCACAAATAGAAGTTTTAAAGATATGCTATACTAAGCTGTCATAATGGCTAATGATAAATCTGCGCAAACCTGCTCATACTAATCCGATTCACCTTTCTAACTATGTCTGCATGCATTAGCCAAATCACTTTACAAATACGTATCTTCATTCAAAACTAAAGAACCTGCCGAATTCATGTATTAAAAATGCAAATAGATGATAAATTTGAATAAAACTGGAAGAGAGACCCTGTACTCTGTTCATAATTCTAAAGTTAAATCTTATTAACAACCTGAAATTAATCAATTAAACGATTTGGCATATGTTTTATCTGAATAGTAAAATATTTCTCCTATGTCTTTAACTTCGTTGTCGACCAATTTCACACAAGATAAAAATCTACTTTATGTAAAATTTCAGAGTGACAGATATATAATTAAACGGTCACCTGGATAAAGCCCTCTGTCAAGGAACTGAATTTTCAGGACCAAGTTATTTTATATATAATCTGTCACTCTACGTCATTCCTGTCACCCAGACCAAGCTAAACAGCGGAGCAACTGAAGCGAGAGGTTCAACGCGTGGGCCCAACAGTCCCAGACCAGGCAACCGGGGGTTTTGCAGAAAGTTCAAACACTCTTTTCAATACCCCAACGTTAATTGTTCTTTCTTATTATAAATAACATTGTTGTTGGATTTAAAATTACTTTTGGTAGATAACTGTTTATTATTTTGCTTATTTATTTAATATTTATACAGTGAGAATTTACAATAATGGGTTCTCAGAAAGCATTTAAGCAAAAACAACGAAGAGATAAAGGCATTCATTCATAATGAATATTTTCAAAATAAATTTAATATTTTGCGCATGTCATAAATAAATAATTTTGAGATAGTGCATGAATTTCGAATGAAATTCTCCATGTTAATGAAACTATTTTAATGTAACCCTATCTTACATGTTCAGAATGTCCAAATAGATGTATTCTAAGATGTAGAACACTGTGTAGTTATCCTTGCTTAAAACAAAGCAGTGTGTTTTCAATTATATTAGCCAAATCTCATGATGCATATATGACATCATAAGAATGAAAAGATTTTGAGTGAAAACAAATGAAATAGAAAAGTTTGTCATTTTTTTCTTAAACTAAAAGTATTATTTAATAAATTATATTTAAATCCAATATAGTTTTAATCCAATATTTTTTTTTTCAATTTTCTAATCATTGCGAGTTAGCTCTTTTTTACCTTTCTTCCCTTTTCCATAATTTATTTTATTTCCTGAAAAACATATCTTTTACAATATTTAGTTATCGGAACAATTGAATATGAAATAGAAAGTATTCATTATTATTTTATCTTAGCTTGTTTTCTCTTTAACATTTCTATTTATTAATAATCTAATAGTAAAATACTTCGTTGAGACATAGCGAAAAAAAAAAGGCATTAAACGGTTTTAAAATAAAAAAAAATCTTCTTGGGCAGGATGAATGAGACAAAGTACCAGTACTAAGAAAGCAAGATGGTGTCTGTCGAAAAATAAGTGTATCACCTGACTCAGGAAAGTAGTTGCTGCCAGACGAAAATTAAAAAAATCAAAGGAGAACCTAGGACGAATGAAAAAGAAAAGTCATAGGAAAACACAAACTAAGTGCCCTACGATCAAAAATAGAGGAACAACTAGTATAGGAAGATACATGTGTAACACCACTTAAATGAAAAATACAACAAGAAATGAAAATAATAACCAGTTTCGGACGTTACATAAACTCATTTTACCAACTAAGTTCAAATAACATTCAAACAAATAATTTAAAAATACCAACGAATAAATGGCGTCGGAATAAAAAAAAATACTACAAAATATGAAGGAGGTGAACGGTTTCTGAAGCTATATGCTCTGACTTCATCAACTATATTCATGTAATGCTTTCGAAAGCTATATTATATACTTCTTCTATTAAATTAAAGTAACATACAATATTAAAAATACTTATGAATAAAAGACTGCTAAGTCAGAATATAACATAAAATAAAGGACGTACTCAGTTTTGGTAGCTACATGGGCTAACTTCTGCAAGGACTAATAAAATTTAAATAATTTTCGATCACACAATTTAACAACAAAGATCAATCATGCTTAAGGCATTGATTATGAAACACTTTCCAACTTCGATGCAATTTTATTTAAACATGTCTAAAATGCAATACATTCCTCGGTAATATTTTAAAACTTATCACAATAATACATTAATTTATTATATTTGAAAATTTAAACCTTCATCGAAAAAAATGAACTTCATTCAAATGCCGGCATTGAAATATAAATTGCCTGGTTTAAACATCTCTAAAATGTGCCTGGTTTAAACATCTCTAAAATGTGATACATTCCTCGGTAATAATTTTAGAATTATCATAATACTACAATAATTTATTATATTTGAAAACTTCATCGAAAGCAACTGAAATTCATTCAAATGACGTCTTAGAAAAAATAACACTGCTGGCTCTCTCTATAAAAGCAGCATTTCATTCATACATAATTTCCCATTCATGTCATTCATCACAATACTATAATAATTTATTTTATTTTAAAATTAAGACCATGGAGCTACAAGTAATTAAACTCTATGCGTAAAACTTCATCGAAAAATATCGTCCTTCTCTTTGTAAAATCAATGAATATTGCATTCATATCAGCTACGCAGACTCCATGGATTAAATGATTTTGTGTTAAAGAAATACAGCAATTCCAATACAACTCATTCTACATATTTTGCTGTTTACATTTTACATAGGTGAAAAATAGGCTTCGTTGTAGAAATAATCAAATTTGGATGAGCATTTAAACTCAAATATATTGTCATTGCGTTGTTTCAGTATGTAGATGCACAGAATTTAGGCAAAAATAAAGTGGTTTTAGGACGGATACAACACTCAATATGAATTAAAAAGAACTTAAAAAATCACGATTTTGAGACAAGATGGATGTCATATTTCATTTTGAAGTGGGTCACGTGATTTTTTCATATCATGGTCACGTCATCGTTTCACATAAGAGGTGTAATTAATATTTTAATTTTTATTTAAAAAACTACTGAGTATATTTCGCTGAATTTATTTTTATATATTTTATGGAACAATTTGAATATTCCCTAAAATTTTCGAAGCAATTTGTGAATTTTAAATCCGCTTAAAAAGTGTTTGAAAAATTAGGTCCCATAGGGTTCAATGTATTTCATTTTTTCAACCCGGGTTCAATCCAAAATTAATTGGTTGATATTATTCATTTATATTCCCATAGGTCTTACAGACCGTCTGAACAACATACTGAAATTTCAATTTGATTAAGTCATTTTTACGGCAGTTATCGTGCTAACGGACAGATAGACAGACAGAATGAACAAAGTCATAAGCACTTTTCAACTTTGTTGTAAAGTGTTAAAAACAAACCTATCCACTCCTTAACATTCAAGAACGCAAGAGATACAATCAGAGCAATATTCATTAATAATTACTCCAAGGTATTTAACTGTTTATTATATTGTTAACTATATTGCTAAAAATGCCCTCAGAAAAATACTAATTTACTTCTTTACTTTCATTACATAGGTAGTGAAGCTTTCATTGATTAATTCCGAATTTTGAATTCTACAAGTACATAAAATAATGAAATAATGAATTAGAAAAATTAAAGATTCATCCGTCATTGCAAGTTTACCGTTTATGATTTGGTATTAAAATGGAAAATATTAAAAGAATGCAAGAAAATGCCGGGCACAAGTATCTAATCACAATAGTGCATGCATCATACTGGAATATATCGAGTAAATATGAAATCAATATGAAGATTGCTCCGCGTTTGGCCGTTATAGCATCATAACTGAAATTTACACACCATTCGTCATCGACATCAAAACCGTACTGCCTTAAGCAGAGATGGTACTGAAATTCGACAACATGTTGAAATTGTGGATTCATACATTTTCTATTCGTAGAGTACATGATAGTTAAATAATATGGGATGTTTAAAATGCGCAGGAATATTAATCAATTACATACAAAACAAGAACGATTAATCTTTGCTCAATTTTGGTTTTACATTTGGTCAATACAAGCTTTGGTATAATGCAGATATTAAGTTATTCAAAGGGAGTCGCTTTACTTCTAGTTAAGTCAGGAATAAAAAGTTGTGCTTTGGCAACTATATCATTTATGTTTGTATTTATTGATATTGTAATGTCATTTTACTTGCCAATAAACTTATTATTTTTTGTTCTCTACAGTATCTTACTCTTCTTTTTTGTTTCATTTTTAACAATTTCCAACGTAGTTGAAAAGTATTTATGACTTTTTTCATTCTGTCTGTCTGCCTGTTAGCACGTTAACTGCCGTAAAGATGACTTTATCAAAATGAAATTTTAGTATGTTGGACATATGGGAATTTAAATGAATAATATCACCCATTTAGTTTTGGATTGAACCCAGGTTCAAAAAATGAAATACATTGAACCCCATGGGACCTAATTTTTCAAACATTTTTTAAGCGAAGTTAAAATTCACAAATTGTTTTGAAAATTTTAGAAAATATTCAAATTATCCAATAAATTAGGATATAAAAATATGGGAGCAAAATATGTTCGATAGTTTTTTAAGTAAATTTTAAAATAATAACTACACCCATATTATATGAAGAGATCGCGTGACCCACTTCAAAATAAAATATAGCATCCATCTTTTTTTCCCAATGCAAAAATCGTGATTTTTGAAGTTCTTTTAAATTTATAGTGTTGCATCCGTCCTAAAACCGCCTAATTTCTGCATATTTTTTGTGTATCTATACTCTGCGCCAATGCAATTATAATATTTTTTAGTTTAAATGATCATCAAACTTTTATTATTTCTATAACGAAGCCCAATTTTAATGCATGCAGAATGTAAACAAATCAAGCTGTAAGATGAGTTATATAAGAATTGCTGATTTTTTAAAGCAAAATTATTTAGCTCCGCAGTCTGAAATATAAATATGAATGAAATATTCTGCGATTTTACATAGAAAAGCAGACGATTTTATAGCATTGTCAAGTAAAATAAATTATTATAGTACTGTGATAATTCAAAAAATATCATCGCTGAATGTATCGCATTTTACAGATGTTCAAAAAATTGCGTTGCATTTGGAAAGTGTTTTATAATCAATGCTTTATGCATAGATCTTTCTTGTTTATTGAACTAATCTAGTTTCTGAAACGTTAATTGTGATATTGTAGATTTCTGAGAACAATTTTTTACTATAATGATATATGAGATACAGAACCCTGAAAATCGGAAATTATTGCATCACGTATAATATACACATGGCAACTACATATTTGGAAATGACTACTTGGCAGGGCGGAACTCTGTCAAGTTCCTAAACTGGAAATTTCCTGAGCCTAATAATTATAATTAACTTTTAAAGTGCAATTTAGTTATACTCCTGTCTTCATTTACCTTTTACTAATATCTATCATACTATCAAATCAAATTTCTAGTGCTTATCGTAGTTGAAAGTATTTTAGAGTCTGGAAAGTTAAATAGTGACTCACAGAGCAAAATTGTGTAATTTTAGTGATTTCCAAGTGCACTGGAATGTAACTCTCGCTTTTTGGGTAGAAAGGCCAGACCACACGACCAACCCGAAGGCTAATGATAGCTGTTTGTGTGGCCGGTCTTGTTTTGTGGGTGTAGTAATTATTCCTTCTTCAGTAATACGCGTATGCAAATTCCTGTTTACAAATAGAATAGAAATTTAACCTTTCTTGAAAGTAAACTATTGAACCGTCAATGAGACTAATACTTTCAAATTGAAAATTAATTTTTGTTTAAAAAAGTAAATAAATTAAAATAAAATAGCCAGAACAGGAGGCGTGAAAGAAATTTTAGGAGATGCCTCGACTCAAAAAACCCGCCCCCAAGTTACTTCCTTTCAAATCGTCCACCAACTATATAAACAAGAAAGATCAATTATGCATAAAGCATGGATTATGAAACACTTTTCAAGTGCAATACAATTTTATTTAAACGTCTCTAAAATGCGATACATTTAGTGGCGATATTTTTAAATTATCACAGTACTACAATAATTTATTTTACTTAAAAACTTGAAATCATGGAAGTAAAAATACTTTCAAACTTCATGCTTAAAACTTCATCAAAAAAGACAATGCTATAAAATCGTCTGCTTCTCCATGTAAAATCAGTAAATATTTCATTCATATCACCTATATTCCAGACACCACAGCTAAATAATTTTGCGTTAAAGAAATTCAGCAGTTCTTATACAACTCATCTTACAGCTTGATGTGTTTACATTCTGCATGCGTTAAAGTTAGGTTTCGTTGTAGCAATAATCAAAGTTTGATGATCATTTAAACTCAAAAATATTGTAATTGCGTTGGCGCAGAATATAGATGCACAGATAATACGCAAAAATAAAGCGGTTTTAGGACGGATGCAACATTGGATATAAATTTAAAAGAACTTTAAAAATCAGAATTTTTACACTGGGAAAAAAGATGGATGCCAAATTTCATTTTGGAGTGGGTCACGTGACTCTTCATAAAATATGGGTGTAATTATTATTTTAAATTTTATTTAAAAAACTACCGAACATATTTTGCTCAATTTTTTTTATATATTTTATGGGATAAATTAAATATTTTCTAAAATTTTCAAAGCAATTTGTGAATTTCAACTTTGCTTAAAAAATGTTTGAAAAATTAGGTCCCATAGGGTTCAATGTATTTCACTTTTTCAACCTGGGTTCAATCCAAAACTAATTGGGTGATATTATTCATTTACATGCCCATATGTCCCACAGACCGTCTGAACAACATACTAAAATCTTATTGAGATAAAGTCATTTTTACAGGCAGTTATCGTGGGAACAGACAGAATTACCAAAGTCATAAACACTTTTCAACTACGTTGGAAAGTGTTAAAAACCCACAATTAAACCTACTATAGAGTTAACATTAAGCAGACGATATTTTTTTTACCTATATCTCTCTCTCTCTGTGAAGCAAATTATTTCATGTCGTTTAGCAACGGATTTGAATCCAATGTGTTTATACGGCAGACGATTTTTATTTAATCTTTTCCGATTTAAATAATAAAGAAAGAAATGTATATAAAATACATTCTATCGAAATTCTATTTTTGACTGAATTATATCAATTAACGACATTCGGGTTTAAAAACTCCGGGGATTATTGATATTTTCAATTTCTTGCGTCAGCTGTTTTATTTTGGCAAATATTTCTCAAACTCTTATATTGCAGTACATGTATATCTTCTAATACGCGGGTATATCTTCTAATCTACGAGAAAATAAGTAGTACGGGTATATCTTCTAATACAATTTTACGGCTTTCATTTTAGCATATATTAATTCAGGCATATATTAGGCGCATTAATGTAGATATTTTAATAAAATGATTTGAATAGGAATTTCATTTAGAATACTATAGGAATTTGTGCATGATTGTGAAATTTAAGTTTCTATATATTGTCTATTCCGTACGAAGAACGAGTATCCTGCTAGTTCTTAATAAATGCATAAAATATATATCGAACAATGATAATTAAAGAGAGAGTTGCTTCGTTAGCAGGTTGTTTAAGTAAGCTCTGTCGCCCCAAATTTACATTACGAGTCACCACTGCTAATAACATGAAATTTATGAAGGTACCTTTATAACTTTCATGATGTCCGTAGAAAATGAAGTGTGGCAAATGTTGTTCACACTTTATTTTCTACGGACTTATTAAGCCCATGCGTATTATCTTTTTCATGTTTAATTTGTTCGGGGATACGAATTTTCAAAAAAACCGAACGTAGAATCTATAGAATTGAATGTGGAAATCCTCAGTGAGCTACCCTACTCCCTCTTAAATGTGATGATGAATCCATATCAGTCATCACACATTCTCTATCTATAGGCAATCTTGAAAAATAGACGTTTGAAGGAAAGTTCTTGAGCCGATAACAAAAAAATGATAAATTCTAATCCTTAACCCCTCCCCCCATACACCCATACACACACACTTCTTACAGAATTTTATGCTGTATTCTCATCAGTCATCATCTAAATTCTATCTATAAACAATCTTGAGAAATAGATCTTTTAAGAAATTTTTAACTGGATTTGGAAAAAAAATAAGTGGAAATATTTAATACACGACTATAAATCCTGCATAATTTGATGCTAAATTCATATCAGTTTCCATCTAAGCTCAATCTATAAACAATCTTGAGATATAGATGTTTCAAGAAAAAATTCTGAATCGGAAGTGGAAAAGAATCATAAGTGGGAATCTTTAGTAAACGACTCTCCCTCCTTCAGAATTTGATAATAAATTTATATCAGTTATCATCTAAGATTTACCTAAAGACAATATTGCAAAATAAATGTTTCAAGAAAATTTTTTAAACTGGAAGTGGAATAACAATCATAAGTGGAAATCTTTAGTAAACGATTCTACCTCTTTTTTGATGATGACATTCTTGAGAAGTAGATATTTTAACAAATATTTTTAACTGGAAGTAGGAAAAAAAATCATAAGTAGAAATATTTTGTAAATGACTCTACCTCCTCCAGAATTTGATGCTCTATCCATATCTGTTATTTTCTAAGCTCTATCTACAGACCATCTTGAGAAATAGATGTTTCAAGTAAAATGAAAATTTGTGAACCGGAAATGGAAATTTTATCTCAATTACTCTAATATTCGGCATTCAATTCCGGGATCCCGGAATTCTGAAAATAAATATTACGGTTTTACTTTGTAGGTATTTTAATACCGGCATTAATAATACTAGCTTTTGTGTATTACCAGTTTTTCATATTTATCAAACTGTTTGATTAAAAACTTTACTAATTATTTAACACTGTTCTCATTTTTCATTATTTTAAGAGTTCAAAGCAGTTCAATAAATTATGTCTCTCATCATATAATTTTGAATTGAAATATGTATATTTCTCAGCATTAAATCAAGTTATGTTAATTTAGAACTATATTCTTATTTGATGACAAAAATGTTTCTATTGCTTTTACTAAGAAAATTTTTGAAGCACCTTTATTTCAGGATCTGCTATAAACAGATCAGATGAAGACATATATATTTAGAATAAAATTTCATAGGATGCTGGGGATTCACTAAATATTTCCACTTCCGCATCTTTTTCCATTTCCTATTAAGAAAAAATTCATTTTACTTGAAACATCTGTTTCTCAAGTTTGGCTGTAGATAGAGCGTAGATGATATTTGATATGAATTAGCATCAAATTCTGGAGGGCACTAAGAATTTCCACTTCCAGTTCAAAATATTTTCTTGAAACATATATTTCTCAAAGTTGGCTATTCATCAAACTTAGATGATGACTGATATGGATTTAGCATTAAATTCCAGAGATGTCACTTCAGTAGTTCAGATCTGTCAGTTTAGATGTCACTTCCGGTTTTTCCAATGTATGACTGTACGAAATATGTGTACTATAGTAAATAAAAATAAGCTCTATATTTTCTTCAAAAATGAAATGTACACATCATTTGTCCCCATATAAAGACTCCTTAATAAATTTATTGTTTATCTTGTTTAGTGTTTAAGAACAAAAAATATTTTCGACCGTTTTATCTCTATTTGCCTTTTACACAGCATATCAATATTTATAGGCATTTTGTTCCTTACCATGTAAAGAACCTTAGATAGTTTTAGGTAAGGGTTTACAGGATTAGATAGAGATTAAAAGTTTTAAGTAGATTACTAAACGCTTTTTCCTTAAAACTTACTTCTAAATTTTTCTAATTTCTTCAGCATAAAATTATACTTTACAATTATTACATAATACTTTAAAATGTTTATTCTACTAGTTATTTATCATATATTTTTTGAATTGTTATATTATCTTATATACCCCTACTTTGTGATTATTATTATTTTTAATTTTAATGGCGTATTTTTCTCTTTTATGTTCTGTAATATTTAGTCGGTAATTTATTTTCTACGGCTCGGAACGGGTACTATCGTTATTACAATATTTTTAGTCTTAAATTTTGTCATTGCCATTTCATGCTTGTTCTTTATATATTCATGATTGAATTAGTTAAAAAAATGTCTTTAAAGTTTAAACTGCAACATAAATATTGTAGTTCTTCCTTAAATTGACTCCCATTTTTTCTGTTACCAAAAATTCATAAACAACCGTATGAATTTTTGAAAATTTTATCTGGAAGAACTGGATTTGAAAATTAAAAATACCGAAATGTCAGTTTCTAATTTTTCTCTGGTATTGAAATCTTATCTCTAACATTTCCAACTATTTCGTGCTCCCTGAGGGAAAAGCAAAAATTTTCTATAACAACTTTGATTACTGATAAGCAATTGTCTTAATTCATTTTCTCCCTATAAAATTCACTATTCACTAACATTTTATCTCATTTGACAATAATAATATTTCAGTTTTTCAGAATTTCAGCCGTTTGAAATCAAACGCGAACACTTTCTCGAAATTTATACATGTAAGCCTCAGTCTATACATGGTGGTCTTCTATTTTACATGCACAATTACTCATTTAACATTATTTGTTAAAGATCACTGCAATATTTTTTCACATGTTTAAAAGAAAAGATGCAATCTATTAGATTTAATTTGATACCAAAGCAACACTCGACCAAACCCAAACCTACTGTATTGTGCCCAGGTGTACTACCATCTATATTTCATCGACTACTATTTAAGTAATTACTTGAGCTACCTTACATCCCCCCCCCCCGCCCTGTCGAAACAAGACCAGGGAAGTGGCCACCAATGGTTACCACAGCAGTTCAATTCTGGCGTAAATTGCATAGTATCTCTGACATGATTTGAGCTCAACCTTAATTTGAGTGGGACTAAACCAGAGGTTCTCAAACTTTTTTTAATCGTTGACACTTTTAAGAATTTCTTGACTTTTCATCACACACCCCCCCCCCCTTTACTTTAATATTACGCAATTATAATAGGTCAATCAAGAAAATGCTCTTATGTGATCTTGTAGATTGTTCATTTTACAGTGTTTATCATTTATAGTGCATATGTCTAAAATAATTATATCTATTCTCACATGCATTATACTAAGACTTCTATTAAGCTAGTAAATTCCGCAATTTATGTTTCACATTTTTCTTTAAAATTTTGGTGCTCATTATGTAAAAATATCATATATTGAATTTTACTATTTCTAAAAATAATTTGTTCCAGTATTTTTTTATTTATACTAAGGCATAATAAGTTATTTATTATATTAAAGATTTCTAACTAACTTCTTCCTACGACTCCCCAAGCCCGAATCAACTTTAGCAATGTCATATCAATCCCTGGGGGACAATATCGACTACTATGGGAATGCCTGGACAAACACACTTGTGCTAACAAATACACTAGTCAGAACATATATGAAATTATTTTACTTGCGCTACACATGATAGGACAGTTTTTGAACCTTTCATGGATGCAATCACAAAAATAGACAGAAACAACAGTTATAAAATGTAGCGCAGATCATAGGTGGGCGGATACCATTCGAGTGGGATAAGCCCGATGCCAATAGGGCCCCGGAACTCATCCTTTTCTTAAGAGAGGGGAAGTCATGAAATATTCACAAAGGGGAAATCATATATGGAGGAGGGTTCGTGCAAATGATTGTAAGGGGATCCACAATTTGCATAAGCTGCCTTCTAAAACTATTAGTTCTTATAAAGATACCCCAGTAATCTATCCAAGTACCATACTCGGATTTTTGACCACAGAATACAGTCTCATTACATATACTATGCATCGCGAGAAAAGTAGACATTGAAATGATGGAACTGACATCTAAATTAATTTTTTATCTATACTTTAAAAAATATGCATCTAGCCGTCCTCAAGGCAGCATAAATCTATCTGTCCGATAGGTAACAGAAAATATTCTGCCTACATAAAAATTTAACTGAAATACTACTCCCTTCCGCCATTGCAAGAAGATCTCGAATTTGACGGGATTGAATTATTTTGTAGCTATTCCGTTCTTATTACACACATCAGACATTGATCAGAACGTAATTTAGTACGTATGCATACACAGGATTCACCACACAAAGCTCACAGAGCGTGCTAAAAATTCTAGCCCGGTTTATGTGGATCTGAAATCCAGAAATTTGAACATTTACTCATGCAAAGTCCACAGATAAAATGCCCCTGTCGTACCTTCAGAAAATATCTCGTTAAGAGTTTTCTAGACTCAGAATTTATTGCGTTTCTTAAGAGAAAATATGTGGCTTTTCCTAGCTTTTTTTTTTTATCAGAAAGGCACCTCACGTATATTTTTTAAAGTATGAACTTTGATATAATAATTAAAATTCATCAATTTAACTTAACAGACATTTATATACATAATCCCATTATGTTATTTTAAAAATATTATTGACAGCCGTTTCCAAGATTATCACTTGCTATAAGTTTTACATATTATAGCGAATTCCCTCTCTGTTCTATGTTGATTTGATTAATATTTTCATGATTTTCGATCGCACTTCATTTTAATATGTTCCTCAAGAGTCCTCTCGATAATGTTATTACCTTGCCACCACAAATAACGTATTGATCGCTCATCTGTATTATAAAGCGATTGAAGCGATATAACGCATAGCAAATAGTGAAGGATTGAAGTGTAAACCGTATAATATTCTGGTTGGAATTATATATATATATATATATATATATATATATATATATATATATATATATATATATCGAATGAATACATTCCATTAAAGTTACGGATTGAAGCGATATAACGACGGAAAGTTACGGATTAAAGCGATTGAAGCGATATAACGCATAGCAAATAGTGAAGGATTGAAGTGTAAACCGTATAATATTCTGGTTGGAATTATATATATATATATATATATATATATATATATATATATATATATATATATATATCGAATGAATACATTCCATTAAAGTTACGTGATTATGATATTTTCATTAAACTCATATGCAGTATTTAAACATTTATATATAACGCTCAAAACGCATAGATATTTACTAATTGAACTTATTACAAACGTACATGTTTAAAAATTTTCTATTAAAAGTGTCTTTTCCTCTATGAAATTCTAGATTTTCACTTCAATTCGAAGATCACATGTGTGCTCTTAGAAATATACATATTTATCCTCTCAAAAGCGAGATAACTTAGATTCCAAAACGAAATTACTAGAAATTTTAAAAGGAAATCACATTTCCATACCATTAGTTCTATACCCATTTCCACTTTTCTCATTCCCATAATTATTAGCAGGTATTAGTAGTGCTACAAATATTTTAGTACGGAAAATTTTTTGGACCAAACAAAACTAGTTAAATTTTTTTGTACAAAACTAGTTTGGTGTTGCCTGTATATTAACAGGCAACACCAAAATTCTGTGTATCAGAGTTTAAATTAAACAACCATAACAGAGATGAAAACAAGAAAGATCAATCATGCATAAAACATTGATTATGAAACACTTTCCAACTTCAATGCAATTTTATATAAACATCTCTAAAATGCGATACATTCCTCGGTAATAGTTTTAAAATTATCACAATACTACATTAATTTATTATATTTGAAAACTTAAAACTTCATCGAAAAAAAGGAACTTCATTCAAATGACGGCATTCAAACATAAATTGTCTGGTTTAAACATCTTTAAAATGCGATACATTCCTCGGTAATTATTTTTTAAATTATCATAATACTACAATAATTTATTATATTTGAAAACTTCATCGAAAACAAATGAACTTTATTCAAATGACGTCATCTAAATATAAATGGCATGGCTCTCTATATAAAAACTGCATTTCATTCATTCACGTTTTTCCATTCCTTTCATTCATCACAATACTATAATAATTTATTTTATTTAAAAACTTAAAACCATGAAGGTACAAGTAATTTAACTCTATGCTTAAAACTTCATCAAAAACATCGTCTGGTTCTCTGTGTAAAATCAATGAATGTTTCATTCATATCAGCCCTATTGCAGACTCCGTGAGCCAAATAATTTTGCGTTAAAGAAATGCAGCAATTCTTATACAACTCATTCTACATATTTCGCTGTTTACATTCTCTGTAAGTGAAAATTAGGCTTCGTTGTAGAAATAATCAAGGTTGGATGATCATTTAAACTCAAATATATTGTAATTGCGTTGTTTCAGTATGTAGATGCACAGAATTTAGGCAAAAATAAAGCGGTTTTAGGACGGATACAACACTAAATATGAATTAAAAAGAACTTTAAAAATCACGATTTTGACACAAGATGGATGCAATATTTTGTTTTGAAGTGGACCACGGGATCTCTTCATATAATGGTCACGTGATCTCGTCATATAAAGGGTGTAATTATTATTTTAATTTTTATTTTAAAAATTACTGAATATATTTTGCTGAATTTTTTTTATATATTTTATGGGATGATTTGAATATTTCCTAAAATTTTCGAAGCAATTTGTGAATTTTAAATACGCTTAAAAAATATTTGAAAAATTAGATCACAAAGGGTTCAATGTGTTTCATTTTTTTAACCCGGGTTCAATCCAAAACTAATTGGATAATGTTATTCATATATATTCCCATAGGTTCCACAAACAGTCTGAACAACATACTAAAATTTTATTTTGATAAAGTCATTTTTACGGCAGTTATCGTGCTGTCAGACAGATAAATAGACAGACAGAATGAACAAAGTCATAAACACTTTTCAACTATGTTGTAAAGTGTTAACAAGAGAGAACGACAAAAAAGATAAACCAGAAATTATAACACTGCAAAGTGTGAAATATTTCTTCTCTCAACACATTTCTTATTATTCTGCTGAGAACTGGACTACAATGAGACATTTTTATACCATCATCTCAGTTTAAATCGGTTATCTTAACTAATTATAGCACCATAAAAAATTCCTGATTAGCTGTGTGGTCAGCAGCTACCACTACAGGGTGGAGCCTTTTCCTGTTATTTACAGAAGAAAGACAAAATCCTTGATCAAGTTAATGTCCTAAGCCCAGCGATAAGCCCCCATTTTTATTCATATTAGATGAGCTATTCGCATACTGTTCATCAATCTTAAAACTGCACGTCACTCAGTCGCTTCGCATTTTGCTTTAATAAAAACATCACTTTGTAATGGTTTTTATAGTGACCAGTTTGAAAATACGATTTGGTTGTTCTGTTTTCAGTGGAATTTACTGGTAAAAGGTTTAAGGCTTGCAATTTCGGTCGTTTTATACAAACTCGGGATTTCAGGATTAAGAATTCATTCTCTTTCTCGGGATTTCAGGATTCAGAATTTATGATCTTTCACGGGATTTCGGAATTAAGAATTTATGCTCTTTCCCGGGAGTTAGAGATTAAGAATTTATACACTTTCCCAGGATTTCAGGATTAAGAATTTATGCTCTTTCCCGGGATTTAGAGATTAAGAATTTATACCCTTTCCCGGGACTTCAAGGTTAAGAATTTATGCCCTTTCCCGGGATTTCAAGGTTAAGAATTTATGCTCTTTCCCGGGATTTAGAGATTAAGAATTATACACTTTCCCAGGATTTCAGGGTTAAGAATTTATGCTCTTTCCCGGGATTTCAGGATTAAGAATTTATGCTCTTTCCTGGGATTTAGAGATTAAGAATTTATACCCTTTCCCGGGACTTCAAGGTTAAGAATTTTTGCCCTTTCCCGGGATTTCAGGATTAAGAATTTATGCTCTTTCCTGGGGATTTCAGGATTAAGAATTTATACTCTTTCCCAGGATTTTATTCTTTTACATTCCGTTTTTATTTGTCTATAAATATTACATGTACGTTAACGATAATAACACGTTGAGATTTCCTTATGAGGAGTTTTCAGTACAAGAACTTTCAGATATAATGAATAATTTTATAAAAGGAGGATAATCTTTTGGTACTTTTTTGCGTGTCTAATGTGCATTGACCATGCTCATAAAGACATTGTGTGTGTGTGTGTGTGTGTGCATAAACGATAAATTACGAACAAATAACGCTTCAAATATTGCTATAGACATTGCAATCTGTTAATACTGGAAGCTTATTGATTTTAAAAACAATCGAATGTTCGAAAGACCACCAAATTTTTGAATGAAATTTTAAAAAAATCATTAAACATATTAAAACCTTTAATATTAAGTAAATAATCACATCTCATGTAATTTTTTATTATACAACAAATAATACACACTTTAGATCGCTGGCATCAACCGTTCTTGAGATATTGAATGTTTTTGTATAAATTTAGCAAAAATAATATTACATAAAATTGAAAGAAAAAGTATTAAGTATCATGAAGTATGTTCGCTGTGCATGCAATATTATGAGATAAATTTGTTAACATCATTCTCGTGGATCCAGTTCGTTCCATTAACGAGATAAGATACTTTTGTAATATGTATATATATATATATATATATTTACGACAAAAAATTCGCCAATAGTCATTTATATATGAGAAAAACTCTTCTCTCCGTTTGTGTGTAATGCTTGGCGATCAATTTAAAGGACTTAGTAACTCGTTTAACGAAATATCGCCAACTTGGCGATATGTCGCCCCAGATTGACAACATAGTCATAATTGAACAAATGACTCCAAATTAACGGCCATGAAGCCAAATTGATGAGTAAATTATTAAAACATTTTAATATATGGATTACATTGCTTATTGCGGATGCTATTAATATTGATAATTGTTAATTTAGTGTTGCGCGAACAAGTTAATCGGGTACTTCGTAATAGTTTTACATGCTTTTATCCGGAAGAGCGCCAAATGCACAATTCAAGCAGAGATGTCAAAATGGAAACGCTGTGTTAATATTTTAGCTCACTAGTGATTTGATTTGCATAAATATAGTCCTAAATCGAGGTAAAACATAAAATAAATAAAAAAACTTATTCGAAATATAAAATATAACGTAGAGAGAGAGAGAGAGTCCTTTATTACATTAGATTATATTACACTTTCTATAAATCAGTGGATTGATATTTCCAGGGAAAATTAATCATTCACACAAGTTACTAATACAATAAAACAAGTTGAATTTCCATTTACTGATGCAATTATTTTAATATTTAAACTGAAAATAAATGCTACCTTGCAAATGGATTTTTCAAATTTCGATTGCATTTATGACAGCTGCGAAACTGAAAACTCCAACTCAGATTACAGTCTTCTGAAATTTCTTTTCATATTTAGGTTTTTTAAATGTGTTATAATAATAACGTTTAAACACTCAATGTTTAATATTATGTCGGTTCGAGTTGATTTTAAAGTCAGTTTTGTGTAGCAATTCATATAAACTTCAAAATTCTCTACCTTAAAAACACAAAAGTCATAAACAGAGATTCATACTTAAATTGAAACCATCAAAAAGCATATTTAAACACACATACTGGAAGACAAAATATGTATAATGTTTGGAATACTGAAATATCTGGATTTCTTCTATCCAAATTTCCATATGATCCAGACTGAAATTGCGTTTTTCTTATTTTTTATGTGTGAATTTTTAACTTCAAAAAATAATTAGATAATTTTACCCTCCTACCTTACATAGTAATGTAAAGGAAAAGTATTGTGATGGAGTCAAAATTTTGACTCTTGGATTCCAATAGTTTTACACGGTTTGAGCATCCCTATATACGAATCACTCACTTTTACACTGATGCTTTTTGTCTTTGTATGAACGCGATAACTTTCAAACAAAGTGATGAAGTCGAGTCAAACTTTATATGAATATTTCACTCGATTAATGTCAAAAACTTATTTATCTTTGGAGTGAATAGCCGAAAAAGGCCCTTAATTTTTCAATATTTTTTTTAATCGAAAGATACGTTATAAATGCATAATTACATATACAAATATTACGAAAATAGATAGTTCACGAGCAATTTTTAAATTTAAAACCGAATGTTATCACTTACAAGACGCGAACATGCACCATTATCGAGATATTTCACGATTTTGATCTAAAATGGAAAAATTTTAAAACATAGAATGAGCTCACTGTGATCAAATCCGTGAACATAACTTTTAATAGCTTTATCCCGAAATGAATGAACACTTATTTGAAATGAATGGACCCTAAATGAATGGACATCATTATCGAAGGGAAATGAGAATGCAAGCAAATAAAATAGTTTCCACAGATTCACATAATATCAATTTTGAATAATGCTGAGATTTATGTGGTATTGTTTTGAATTGAATCTTCCTACATCCTCAATTTGATTCAATTTCGTATAGGATTAAAAATTATTTTCTATTTTTCCACCCACCACTACTGTATAAAGTTCATAATTTATTTTTGATTTCATTTCTAGTTTTATTTTTCCACAGTCATCTGCCTTCTAATTATTTTTTTTTCATAATTGGCGTACAAACCTATGTAATATAATACATGAATCGACGCAGTGGAATCAGGAAAACATTTCATTTATAATATGAACACCTTGAGTTATCTGTCTGTTTATCTATCTATCTCTGGGTAACGCTTGACGAAATTTTGGTGTCGAAATTGGCGAAATATTGCCAACTTGGAAGGAAAGATTTTTTAAATATTGCTAATTTGGTAAAAATGTTGCGAAATTGATAAAAAAAATGCAGCCAAATTGGTAAAAATGGCGACTAATTAATGAAAATTCAATATCTTGGAAAAAAATATAAGAATCTACTATAAGAATAACCTATTTCACCGTCTGTAACACTTGGCGAAATTCTGGCGACGGATTTTAGCGGCATATCGACAACTTGGCGAGTCTTTTTAAATGCTGCTGAATTGACGAAAATGTCGCCAAATTGATAAAATTGATAAATCAATGAAAATGACGACTGTCTAATTGATGAAAATTCAGTATTTTGGAAATAATATAGCAAACGACTTTATGAAAAACCCATTTCTCTGGCCGTCAGTAATGCTTGGAGAAAAATTTGGCGGGATGTCGCAAACTTGGAGACTTTTTCAAATATTGCGAAATAGACGAAAATGGCGACAAATTGGTAAAAATGTCACCAAATTGAACAAAAATTACGCTAAATGGGAGGTTGAAAATTTTTAATTCCGTCATATGACTGACAGACCTTCTAGTCTGAAGATATTGAACCTCAATTCTCAAACAAAAATGGATGAAAATGACAAAAACATAGGCCTGATGTACGTAAAAGACGTGACGACGTGACGTAATGACGTAACACTTTGATAAATGAAAATGTTCCTCGAGATGAATCGGTGTGTTTTAACTCTCGGCGTGCTTTGGGAATCGAGGATGAGCACGTCAAAGATGACGGACGTAAATGACATAACGACGTAACGTAATGACATGAAAATTTGATGGATGAAAATGTTCTGCAAGGTAAAACAGTGTACCCAGTTTCAGCTCTCTATATGTTCTGGAAGCCGAGAACGAGCTCGTGTTAAAGATGTTGAACTAAAATATAGACGAAGAGGGGTAACGTTAAGTTAGTTAGAATTGGCGTAGGTTAAAAAGAAGATAATATACGTCAATATATTTTATTTGTTAATTTTGGATTTTATTTTACTTTCCCTGCAATACATAGTAATGCATAGGGAAAGTATTGGAATCATATCGAAAATCGCAACTCGCGTTTTTGACGGATCTACACGTTTTGGGACCTCTAGAATACGAAAACACAATTTTTAGCGTGATGTCTGTTTGTGCAATGTATTTATCCACTCTAACTCAAAAACTAATGGACTAAATTTCATAAAATTTGGTAGGTAAATCACTTGGATGTGACCCTGGTGCTGATTAGTTTTTGGTACGATTCGTAAAAACAGAACCCGCCTTTTTTTGCGAAATGTCCCTTAAAAATTTCATTTAACCGCTCTAGCTAAAATACTAATTGACCAAATTTCACAAAATTTGGCAGATATGTCACTTGTTGGATACTCTGGTGCTGATTAGAATGTTGTACGATTTGGAAAAGAAGAACCCGCCTTTTTTTACGAAATGACCCTCAAAAATTTCATGAATCCACTCTAGCTAAAATACTAATTGACCAAATTTCACAAAATTTTGTGGATAAGTTACTTGTGGGATACTCTGGTGCTGATTAGACTTTGGTACGATTCGGAAAAGAACAACCTGCCTTTTTTATGAAATGGCCTGCCAAAATCGCCAAAATCTAAAAAAAAAAAGACTAAGTAGTGTATGCTCAAATGTATCAATTAAATTCTTGTTTTATACGCAATTTTTGAAGAGGAAAATAATATAATACACTCCATTATATTTTAGGACTACCCGTCCTCAAGATATTTGAGATTTCATGCATTTTTGTTACGCCGATTTCGGAAAAATGTTCAATTACCAAATAAAAATAAACATTGAATTAAAAATGCAAATTTAGTGTTATTTGGTTCAATTAAACTCAATCTAATGAATTATTAAAGAAATAAAGAAAATATGAATTTGAGTCTGCAGGGAAAGTCATGTGCTGTCCACATCAGATTTTTTTTATTGCTCTAAGTTGTTATTTTCTAAATATGAAATTAAACTTTGAGTTGTTATTAAAAAATTTTTAAACTTGGATAAAAACATATTCGAAACATAAATTACAATTAGTAAACATGATTTCTTTGTAATATGACACTATTTTAGATAAGTTAACGAATTATCCAATTAATCGCATACTAAATGGGTAATCCTCCCCCCCCCCCTTTGATCTACTTTTGTGCGGGTCACTGCCATGTATGATGAGCGAAACACGTCAAAATTGGCAACTATGATAACCTCGACTAAGATAACCTCGACTATGATAATCTCGACTATGATAATCTCGACTATGTCTGTGCCATAACGACTAGATCATGAATCTGCTGTATCGTATAGAAAGAAGTGTTTAGCATGCGTGTCGTATACAAGTATAGGATTCGTTGATGGAAAAATTAAATACACGCATAGGATTTGGCTCATGCGGATATCTACTGTGATCACTGTATTGAGAAAAAAAATATTTGTGCTTTAAAATGTTCTATGCATAGTTTCAAAAACGAGAACATCCAGCCAATTCGAATTCCTTTTAACGGCGCAGAAAATAGCTTCTACCATATGAAAACGACACCCCTATCAAAAACATCTTTCGATTTCCTTTGCAAAATTTCTATCATCCTGCAAAATTAAATGCCTTTAAGATAAAAAGGTATCCTAGAGAATCGTTTGATTTGTGGGCTGAAATTTCATAAATGGCTGGTCTCCAAGAATGGGCGCTTTAGCGAATCGGGTTATGGAGCAAGACTCCTCCGAATGGCGTGTACCGTCTAGATTGATGAACGACATGCGAATGGCCTCATCTAATATGAATTAAAATGCGGGGCTTATCGGTCGGTCTTCGTACATTCGCTCCATCATGGACTCTGGCCGTCCTCTTCTGTAAATAACGGACAACGGCTCCACCCTATGGCGGTAGCAACCCTCACTGCAAAGCCAATTAGGGGTTGGTTCTTTATCGTTCATGCAGAGTCGTAGTTGATCGGAGGTCCAGGCTGAGTGTTAAAAATCTGGAGATTATGAAGATTTATAGTTCATATATTTAAACCATCAAATGAATGAGGCGGATTACTATAAAATTTCAATACTCAATTTATTTCAGAGTTTTATACAATCAGGGAAGTTTAAATTGAATTTGCACTACAAAGTAGGAGAAGTGCGATTCGCCTGAAACTTGAAAACAAGAATGGTTAGGGAATAAATAAGACATAATAAAATTTCTAAATCAAAATAAAATATTTACTGTGAAAAAATGATAGACCGCAAGATAGTCGACGGATTGGCTGTAGAGGTATCTAGAACTTGTCTGCGGCTGAGGCGATCATCAAACCGACTGGTCATCCTACGTCATCCAGTACCAACTTCATGAGTGTAGATGCCTCATTTCAACCACACATATAGTGTTATTCCATCTGACATTTGCCCCTATAGATCGAGTTTAGCATTTGACCTAGTTAAGGCCAATTATCCGTCCTCTCTCAAAGACAGTTAGATATAGTCCTTAAAAGCATTAATGCTAGGCTTTATGACCAAATTAATCGTTCTTTTAGGAAAAATTTTGCTTACAATTTTACAATTTATTTTTCAAAAAGTAATTGTTAAATAGAACTGTATGAAACGTCTAAATTCAAACGCGTCAGATTTTGCCTTATATCAGCTACCGTTTCTGTGAAATTGCTATAAAACTTTAATCATTTGCATACGTTGCAATAACGCTTTTGTATGCACATTTTCAGGTAAATCAAGTAAGCTGTTCTATGGTTTGTAATTTCAGTTTCACTGACTGTATGAACTGAACATATAATCAGTAAAAAGGCTAAGTTGGCGTATATTATGATATATCTCGATGTCATCATTTGATACTCAGTATAATGCAAATTGCACTTCATACACTCGTATCCAAATACACTCATATCTTCGTGATCTCGCAGAGTCCACTTCGACGATAAGAACTTGCAATTTCATCCCAGTAGGTCAAAGGTAGAGCGTCGGCTGGCCAGGTCGGAGATCCAGGGTTCGATTCCCGATTGGGGCAACAAGGTTCTTTAGAATGACGCTCGAACAAATCAACCTTGTATGTTAGTGCAAAGTTGTCGGAGGTCTGAAAGTGAGCTTAGTATGACTAGTACGGATTCAGTGGACTCTGGGATTGAGCACCGATTTCAAATTGAGAGGAAACGACTGCGCAGGATACTAACCTGGGTAAAAATAGTATTAGCAGGAAGCTAACCTGAGGTAAAAATAGCAGGAGGCTAACCTGAGGTAAAAATAGCAGGAGGTGGTCAGTAAAAGAGTCAGTTGCCCGCCAATCTGACATTAGAGGGTGGAGAATGCAGAGTTCACTTCGACGATAAAAGCTTGCAATTTCCTCCCAGTAGTTCAACGGTAGAGCGTTATCTGGTCAGTTTGGAGATCCAGGGTTTGATTCCCGGTTGGGGCAGCAAGATTCTTTAGAAGGAAACATTTCAACGTACTTTGAATGTAATAAGTGTTTCTGTAATTGATAACAAAATTAGCTGCAAGGGGTACTAATACCAGTATTTGTCACTAATATTGGCGGAAATTAAAAGCCAACACGAATTATACTAGCAACACTCATTTTTGACATGAGTTCTCTACTTCTGAACTGTAGCGTTTACGAGTGGAACCTCTATATCGCTTCCCAAAATCAATCTTGTAGATGGATTCAACCGTTTACTTATTTTCAACCATTCACCTACATACTTTTTACCTTTCTCAAATTATTTTTACATCCCAATATTCGTTTGTAGAAGCAAATTCACCAATATTTAATTGCAGGTTGTGAAATTCTGCCATCGAAGAGAATCGATATTTTTCATACGTATTTTGATAAATCAAAAATCATCTTGATACTGTGCTTATAAAATGCATTTGAAATTAAGCGAGAAAATAAACTCTGAAAATTAAAATTGAAAGTGTACACTTAAGCATCTTACAGTAACACATGTATAACTAATAAATTAAGAACATATCTTGAATATTTTTATATCGTAACAAATATTTTTTAAAGCAATTCATATTTTAAATGTTCAAAGATTAATTTCCCACTTCGAAAGAAAAAATGATCCGACAAGGTAGGAACATAAAATAATTTTATCCTCTATTATTAGAAAATGCGGTTCGTTGCGCTAGTCGACACGGCCTTTGCACAGCAAGCTAGAAGTATGGAAGGAAGGCTTCAGGGAATGAAATTACAATGACTCATCATCCCTTCTTCCTTCCATAGAACATTTTTCATTCTATATTAAGAGGATCATACTAGTCTTTTAATCTTGTATTTATGAAACAAGTTTGTTAATATGTAGTACAGTAGTGTCTTAAATGCATGACGTAACAGGGAAAAGTGTAACTAAGTTATTTTATTATCCATTAAATTTGCTTACTATAAATTATGTGCAATAGTTCAAAAAGGGGTGCAATTATTAGAATCACCAAATTTTAGAATCGCTATATACACTGACTTCCAAAAGTTAAGCACGCAATGCAAATTTTCATTTTTCGAAAGCGTATTTGAATTTAAGTGGCTGAAAATTGCTGGGGATGTAGATGGCAGTATGTAAATATCGCATATTACAGCCAATCACGATTGATTGTCCGGGTATATGCTAATTAGGCAGTCGTTGAAGACGCCAGCATTCTGTAGGGTTTGAGGAGGCGCATTTAAATGCTGATACGAAGTGTTTATAACTTTTGTAGGATTATATTTGATGACATTCGTGTTTCTATGGCTGAAAGAAGACGAATGACAGATAGTGAGCACAGGCGTGCTGTCGGACGCATTGAAGCAGGACAGTCAATGAAATATGTCGCTATTTTCTTTGGCGTTCATCATTCGGTAATTTCTCTATTATGGAAACAATTCCAAACAAGTCAAACAGTTGTCCAGAGACCTGTGTCCGGTCATCCAAAGGTTACCACCCCCTCTGATGATCGGTATATTGCTATAATAGCCAAACGGAATCGACGAGCGACATCCACAACTGTTACATCCATGTTTGCAGCGGCACTTGGTAAGACAATATCTGCCAGTACTGTGCGCGGAAGGCTTCACGTGAAGGGACTGTACGCCCAAGTACCACGTTAGTTCCACTAACCGTACAAGCCAGAGAGGCAAAATTAAAGTGGTGTCGTCAACATGTCAATTGCACTGTTTCGGATTGGTGCAACGTCCTGTTCACGGACGAGTCCAGATTTGCCCTGGAATCAGATGATAAGGAGGATCAGATGAATGTTACCCCCAGGAACGGGGAAAATGAAGGGGCCGAACAGTCGTTTCAAATCCTCTCCAGGCCCCCTGGTGATCTATAAAACTGCTCTTTTCCCACTTATAGCATCGACCATTGGACAGAATCTAATGTAGTCGCAATTTTGACCACTCCCCGCGGCAAAGATTATGGATTTTTCCAAAAGCCTTTCCAAAACAGCAAGCAGCCCTCCCGTGGCTTAGAATGCTGGATCTTTGCTCACTTATAGTATCGACTACTGGACCAAACCTAACTGAGATGGATTTTTTATTTTTTTTTCTAGAAATGGACAAAGTGGGGGGTAGGGATAAAGTCTTCCAGAACCCTCTCTCACCCTCCACCCCATCGGAGACATAAAAGGACCGCGAAGCAGAACCTAACTGGGCCAATTTTCAATTCAGACTATTATTTCCGATGCTACACACCACACATTGTTAAAAAGCATTAAAAATGCAAAATAAAGCATTAAAAATGCAAAATAAAGCATTAAAACTGCTGCAGCTTCATATTTTGAAAATGTTAGTTTCCTTGTCTTTAACAGGCTTATTTACTAGTGCATAAAATCTATATATACTAAATGCCAAGTGTCCGTCTGTCAGTCCGCCTGTCAGTCCGTCTGTCTGTCCGTCCGTCACGCCTTTTTTAGTCACTTCCCGCATTGATAAAAGCTTGCAGTTTGGCACATGGCCAATTGTTCGATAAAACCCTCTAAAAAATCATATTTTTTAAAAAAACGTTTAGAAGAGAGGGGGTTTCCACACAAAAACATGCAAAATGACAGGAGAAAATGCTTAGCTATGAGATAGAAACTTTACATTTCATGTAAATGTAAATATATCGATAGGAAGAAAGTGTGCAGTTTCAGTTTTCTCATATTTTCTAATTTAGGGATGCACTTACACCAATATGTTCAATTTTCCAAATACGTCAGAAACGCGTTGCTTAAAGAGAGATAAAGACTTGCAATTTGGTATATTGGTCAATTATTTGATAAAACCGAGAAAAATTAAGTTTTTCAAAGCCGTTCATTAGAAGGGGTGCTCCACACCAAAAAGTTCGAATTTCAAAATGATAGTAAAATATACTTTACAATAAGATATATAGAGACCTGAAATTGGAGTAAGGGTAGACAATTTGGGAGAAAGAAAGTGCACAATTTTTGTTTCCCCTTATTTGTTACTTTAGGGGTGCCGAACACCGAAGTGTTCGAATTTATAATTAGGTAAGAAACTCCTTCGTTTAAGTGAAATAGCGATTTACAATTTGGTACATGTGTCAATCGTTCGAAAAAACCGCTAAGAAAAATCAAATGCTTCCAAAATGTTCTTAGAAGGGGAGGGTGCTCCACACTAAAAGGTTCGAAATGTCAAATGATAGAACAACATGCTTAATTATAAAATAGAATCTTTAAATTTGGTGTAATGGTAAATATATCGAAACCAAAAAAGTGTGCAATTTCAGCTTTCCCATATTTTCTAACTTTGGGGGGGGGGGGGGGGGCACCCACACCAAGTTATTTGGTTTTCCGAATATGTGAAAAACGCTTTCTTTTAAACGAGATAAAAACTTGAAATTTGTTATACGGGTCAACTGTTTGATTAAAATGTTCATTAGAAAGGGTGCTCTAGACCAAAACGTTCGAATTACTAAATTATAGTAAAACTTACTTAACAATGAGATGGAGATTTTAAGTTTGGTGTAAAGGTAGACAGTTTGAAAGCAAGAAATTGTCCAATTTTAGTTTTCCCATATTTGCTAATTTAGGAGTGCCGCACACCAAAATGTTCAAATTTCTGAATAAGGGAGAAAAACCTTCGTTTAAGTCAGATAGAGATTTGCAATTTGGTATATGGGTCAATTGTTCGATAAAAGTGCCGTGAAAAATCAAATGTTTCAAAAATGTTCTTAGAGGTGGAAAGATGCTCTACAGCAATATGTTCGAAATGCCAAATGATAGAAAATCATGCTTAGCTATGAGATAGAAGCTTTCAACGAAAGGAAGAAAGTGTGCAATTTCAATTTTCCCATATTTGCTAATTTGGGAGTGCGCCCAGTACAAAATGCTCGATTTTCCGAATATGTGATAAAGGCCTTCTTTTGAGTGAAATAAAGATTTGCAATTTGGTATAGGGATCAACTTTTGGAAAAGCCCCTAAAAACATTGATTTATTTTTAAATGTACATTAGAAGAGTGCTCCACACCAAAACTTTCGGCCAACGGCCCCACCTACCGTGCTGAAAACACCGGTTCTCGTTAGATCACCAAAGTCCAGCAGCATCGGGCGCGGTTAGTACTTGGGTGGGTGAACACCTGGGAACACCGCGTGCTGTTGGCACATTTCGGACGCGGTAGCCCGGTGGTTTGCGCACTGGATTTACACGCTGCCACAATTGCCGCCGTGTTCATGCGGACTACGATCACGTTAAACATGTGGGTCCGTAAGTCCTTCCGAGAGGTTGGTGGTAGGGGAAGGAGGGTACGGTCCCTGTGGATGCCTCCCCCACTGGGTTTCGGTCTAAATTGGGTGGCACTTCCCGGTCGTCCAAACGGTTACCTTACACCTTTCTGGTAGGTCGGACGGTCTGGGTCTCAACAACAACAACACCAAAACTTTCGAATTACGAAATTATAAAAAAACATACTTAACGATGAGATAGAGACCTTACATTTGGTATAAAGGTAGACAATTTGAGAGGAAGAAAGTGTACAATTTCAATTTTCTTTAGATATTGATCGCGCAGTCATCGTCTAGTCCTCTGGGCAACTGCTATATCTTTGTATTCACTTACACTGGTACGTTGATCACATCCGGACAGTACCACCTAATTTAAACCGGAACGCCTTGGGGATAGCATCCACAGGGGCCGTACCCTCCTTCCCCTACCACCAACCTCTCGGAAGGACGTACGGACCCACTTAAAGAGCCCGTACTCCGCATGAACACGGAGACAATTTGGGCAGGTCGGGAATCGAACTCTGGTCTTCCGAGTGTAATCCACTGGGAGTAATCCGCTAACCACTGGGCTGGCGCGCATCCGCCCCACTTGTTTGGAATTGCTTCGATAAAGGAAAAATTACAAAATGAGCCATAGTAAGGAAATTGGCGAATTTCTTAATGGGTTGTCCTGCCTCAAGTCTCCCAACAGCACACCATCATTGAGAATCTTCCAAGCGCGTTCTTTGTATCATATCAAAGTTAATCTCATCAAAAATCAACCCTAACATACTTCGAAAAAAATTTGTTGAGCATTGAAACTCTTAAACGCAAACGAGTCGTTTTCACCCCATTCCTATTTTCGTATTTTTCGAGGAGCAAATCGCTATTGAGCACATCATTTGATATTCGCATATCCTCATCGACGACAAACAGCAAGTTTCATTCAATAAAATCCACAAATACATTCGCTATTTGAGAATTTGCATCGCGTGTTTAACTTTTGGATAGCAGTGTATATCAACTACCCTTCACACCATGGTCCCCTTCACATATTTCCACTCCGGAACTGGCATGTGTGCTGTTCCATCAGGTCAATCCTGACCTGTCAAGTGTTTTTGTATTTTTCACTCCACTACAGGTTTCATACGTACAGAATGCGGCTTTGTGTACAAATAATAAATAAATATAACGCAGATTAAAATGCTACACAAACCGTCATTTTGGAAACGCAATATGGGTTTTCTTCAGTTCCAGTAAGCCAAGAGTTTTGCGCTAGCTTGTTTATGGCGGTACATGGATGTACTATAAATTGAAGAAAAGTAATAAAACTTAATGTCTGTTAAAAATCAAAACGAAAGATTTCGCTAGCTTTGAAAAAATATCTAGATATATCATTCCCCCCCCCACACACACACCTAAAAAAATTAGCAATATAACAAGCTACCACAAAATTGCTTTTAAACCTTTACGCGAAGGAATATGTGAAAACTACTCTCTGGTCTTTGGCCCATCATATAGACACATTTCAATATTAACTGGAATATGCTGTGTTAAATCCGTGCTGTAGCACAAAGTGCTGAAGGCCAATAATTATTTTAGGTGTAATAATTTGTTCTTTGGAATTATAATGTATCCTTGTTCTCATCCATTATTTTCTGAAACCGTCACAAAGTGTTTTAAATATACCATTAAAAAATCTAATATGGGCAGCATAAGATTTTCCCTATAGGATCCTATTCATTTTCTCTTTCTTTCTTTCAATAAATATAATAATATCAATTTCACAATCTGACATGGATACTTATTTAAAATCACACAGAATTTGAAGTTTTAATACAATTTCCGTTTCCATTCAACGACTGGATGTATTTTCAAATGGTGGGGGTGCAAAATTGCTAAAGTCTGAGATATTTGGAGAGTGGTTCATCCAAGAGTAAATGGGGCTGGTCATATTCAATTTGCCGTCAAGAATTACATCTATAGCAAGCATCTAACGCAGATATTCCAGCAGATTTTTTATTTATATCAGATTTTGACGATTTTTGTGGGCCATTTTGCAAAAAAGAAAAAAAAAGACATATTCTATTTTGCAAAAAAATACAAAAATCATCAGCAGGCTTACACATTATTAACTTATTCAGAAACTTTTGTGAAATTTCGTTGAATAGTTCTTGAACTACAGTGAATACATTTATTACACAGGCACACACAGATAGACAGAAAAATATACACTGACACACACCCAAGCAGCACGTTAAAATGGTTTTTCGTGTTTTAGAGTGCGTGAAACGCTTAGATCCGTCGAAAACTCCAGCTCTGATTTTCGACACGATTCCAGTGTAGGGAAAATAAAACCGTTTGCGAATTTTCTGTGCAGAATTAATTTACGTTTCTGCTATTTTCTATCTTTAAAATATACTTCTACGGAAACAACCAGGCGTTAAAGAAGGTTAAACGACCTTGTAAATATTAGAAAAAAATATTCTTGTATAAATATAACTATTTTGAACGATCTTCTAGAAAAAAAAAGTCATTTTTCCTGGAACTGAAAATGATATGACAAACGAGATCATTAGAAAATAATAAATCAAGATTAGAGTTTGAGTTATAGTTATGTATCTATATACAGGAGATCCCAAAAACATTGACCTCGGCATTTATTCGTTAAATATTGATCTTAGACATATATAATAATTTACAAAGTTGTGTAAAAAAGGTACAGAATTTTATGAAATTGATAAACAATTTTAAGGGATTAAATTTGAAGAGCTATTAAATTTAAATTTTTATACGGCCCCCGTACAAAAACATTTCTAATGAGTAAAATGTGCCCCATACACTAATAAGGTGATGTACAAAATTTCAGCATTTTATCATAAAAAGTCCCAGAGATATGTTTAAACAAAGTTGGTGAGGGATTAATCACAAATTAAAATGTAAATGTTTATAGCAAGAGTGCAAATAATTCAACGCAGAAATGCATCATAGGCAAATAATATCTGCTTCTTATCTTTAGATTTATTTACAATTTTTCAAAAATATGCTTCCTGAAAAATACCTTAAAATTTTACATTATTAATTACAGAATAAAACTTGTAAATGGCACAATCAAAATGAACATTAAAACAGCTTAGAAATGTATGCATATGCAAATATCTGCCTCTGATAGGTGCGTCATATAATCGCAACAGACGGATCATCACATGAGAAAGTTGTTTTTGCTCTGCCATCGATTAATCGCCTCGCTTACGCAAGCGTTGCGCGCGCAGCACGGCAGTCTGAGTGACACTTAAGTATTTCACATTTCTACTACATTTTGAGAGTGTAGATAGCCTGCACCGACAGTATATCGCAATACAGCAACGAAAAACTTTTTAAAATGCTCATGCTGTACAGTTTATGCAATCGCAATGCTAACGAAACTGCACGGGAATATGCAACGAGTGCGTGAAAGAGGAAGCGTACATCGTGCAGGTGGATTAGGTAGGCCCAGACTTCACTCAACTGATGTAAAAATTTATATTTTGGCTCACTTTTGCAGTCATCTACATAGTAGCATTCGTACCCCTGCTTCAGAAATGAACGTACCACGTGCAACAGTGTGGAGAATACTGAGACTGAATAAATGGCATCGGTTTAACATTCATGTTGTGCAAATACAGGACTCAAGAGATTATCAACGTCGTCTAGATTTTTGTAACTGGGCTCTAAATCAGGAAGAGGCAAATCCATCTTTCCTGAAAAGCGTAATTTGAACTGACGAATGCTGTTTTAAACAAGTTGGATGCATAAATCCTCAAAATGAGCACTTCTTGTTTGACACAAATCCATTCGTCAGACCAGAAGTGCTCATTTTGAGGATTGCCTCTGATTATATTCATCAGCAGAAGCAATTTTCTGTGAATGTATAGTGTAGTATTTTCAGAAACCGTTTGCTTGGACACATACTGTATGATGGTATGTTGACGGATGACAGATGCTTTAATGAGAGTCTGAATGCGTTTATTCCTGATTTTATAGATGAACTGCCCCTAACATTACTTCCACATGTATGGTTTCAACAAGACGGATCTCCAGCTCACCGTACTACAGTTGTGAAACACTGGTTAAGTAACTTGTTTCCAGATAAGTGGATTGACTTACATGAGCCGGTCGAATTTCCCCCTAGATCGCCTGATTTAACGCCTATGGATTTTTATTTGTGGGGTTGTTTACGCACAACTGTTTTTCTGTCACCTACCTTAAATAAAGCAAAGTTGCAACAACGCATTCAAGATGGTTTTCGTGACATCACTGAACAAGAACTTGATCGACAAAAGTGTTACCAGGCGAATGCAGTTCTGTATTGGCATGGATGGAAAGCATTTTGAACAAGCTTCGTAATATTTGTGTAAAGTTATTACTTCTACACAGTGTGGATACTTTTGTACCAATAAATAGCAAAATTATTATTTGTTTATGTAATCATTGTTTTCTTTCATAATTTGTGTATGACCCCTAAAACGCGATCTGCCGACATGATTTTTCCCCTCTGAAAACCCATGTCAATGCATCGAAAAGTGGTTTAAGTCAGCATTTTTGTCTTTTCATATCTCTGGGACTTTTTATGATAAAATGCTGAAATTTTGTACATCAACTTATTAGTGTATGGGGCACATTTTACTCAATGGCAATGTTTTTCTACGGAGGCCGTATAAAAATTTAAATTTTGAATTTCTTAAAATTTAATTCCTTTGAAAATTTTAATCGATTTCATAAAATTCTGTACCTTTTTTTACGCAACTTTGTAATTCATTATATATGTCTAAGATCTATATTTAAAGAATAAAAACCGAGGTCAATGTTTTTAGGACGCCCTGTATATACTTTAATGTTTGAAATCCAATGGATCATCTAAGTATTTCATAAACTATAAATTAAAAGAGCTTTAACATAGGTATAATAAAATAATTAAAGTTTACGAAGTATGTTATATACATATATATATATATATATATATATATATATATATATATATATATGTGTGTATATAAAAGTATATATATATATATATATATGTATATATGTATATATATGTATATTACGACGTATTTTATATACATATTTATATATATATATATATAATATCGCAATATACAATTTTTCTGTTGTAAACAATTTAATATACTATAATGTCCCGCGGTTTAAAATAATAACAAATCACCAAAATTTAAACAACGTACATTAAGTGCATTTTATCACAACCCAACCAAATAACAGTATGCTTCTACACAATTTTTTTCGTACAATATTCTAACTAAATGTACGTATCTTAATCATTTATATAACTACATTTTATTAAAATATACACCATTAAAATATATACCTTTATTTACTTAAAATATAAAACTCATTAAAAAATTGCTTAAACTTTAATAATAATTTTGTAAAATTTTGCCAAGTACTCATCTTCCCTTTTATTACTAAATTTTAGCGTCGATAGCATACGAAAATCACTATTATTAAATATAAGGAGACAATTAATATCAGTCACAGCAATGGTTCATAAATTTCATTTTTAACAAATATCAAACGATTCTGAAAGAAATATCTTATCATTTAATCAATTTCAAATAACACTTATAAAAAATTGTTAAAATTGAGCATCGTTGCCTTCGGGATAAATAAAATTAAAAACATATTTAATGAAATATTCTTCAAGACATTTTATTTAAGTAACACTCTGAATTAAAATTATCAAACAATATTTACAAACAAGTGGGCCTATCGCAGTAAAAGGGAGCAAAAACGCCTTTTCCCTAATTAACTCAACTGCATTTTGTTAGAACACAAAAAATATTTAAAGGCATAAACTTATAAGCTCGCGAAAGAAATTAAGAGTGTGCCAGCAAGAAGCGCTTTCACTAACTTGCGCTTTAAATAACTAATAAGGGTTTACAGCGTAAATTGCCGAATCTTCTCTCATGGGTAACCAACTACTGCAAATTATTGGCGCTCGGCAGACCTGTTCCGAGTCCACTGGGATGGGGAAGCGCTGGCAATAGGGGTAAATTGCTTCGGGGAAGGTCAAGCACGGAGCTCTTAATACTTAAGAATTATGAGCAATTTAACATGCGGTCTCTTAGTTTTCATCTTAGGATAATGCGAGTTCTTTTGTTTGCCAGATATCTTCAGCATATAGCCAATTATTGATGTATAAATGGCACCATTATTTTGATTTTACGGTCAGCTCAAGTTGTGAAAAAGGACGTATTTATTTATTAGTTATTTCTGATCTTGAAGATTTTATTTGAAGGTAGATTTTTAGACGTCTGAGAGGCTGTACGTTTTTAAATTGATTATAAAATGGACATCCGGCACATATTAAATACATATTGAATAAGGAATATATTTCTACTATATGTTGAAATCCCAACATTTTTCTGGGAAAAAGTTAAAGAGTTAATAAAACAACGACAATGAAGTCAAATTTAAGACAACCAAACAAATTCTACACTTGTAACCAAACGGAACATTTTTTACTTTTCGCTACTCGATAGAAGGGCTATAAAAATAGTGCTATAAAAATAATGCAAGGTGAACAACAGGGATCACGGGATCATCTTTGAAATACATATTTTATTCATATTTCCTACTTCGGACACAACGAAAAGTTACATCACAAAAACAACAAACAATTCAGCATGAAACTTAAAAAAATATACACAGAGATATAATAGATTCATGCTCCTTTGTGCGTGGCCGCTCTTTCGAAAGATAGTGCCTTTCTTTCCTACCTTTCCTGTCTTTTGCAAGGCAAATATCAGTCGCATTCTCCTACTCTTGTTCCGCCTGTACGTCTTTCAAAGAAACTAGGAATTTTTCGCAGTTTATCTCGCTTTATCAATGGCACCATATATACAGTATTCACATTTTGGCAATGTTTAAGAGCAGATGTATTATACACTCCTATGGTAAAATCTGGTGAGTTCGGATCAGCCGCGTCATATGATGTGGGTGACGAGAAATGAATGATATAGGGTTCATCCCGACGAAACATAAATTTGGGACTTACTTCAATATCTTATAGGATTTAAAGTCACCCAAACATAGTCTCCATGGAAAAATTTCTTTCTCTTTTGATAGAATTAAACCAAATCTTTTGAGAGAAAGTGTAGTAACGGGAGCAAAATTATCATAATGGATTGCAGTTCTTATGTCATGCTTCAAGACGTGAGTAGTCTGTAATTCTCTGCCAAACTCCAATTAAACAGAGGTCTGTCCAGTTGTTTCGCACTTAGGTTTCGCATTCATGTTAAAGGGAATCACAGGCAATTTGTCTATCCATGATCTGTGATCATTACCAACAAGCATTACTGTCAATCACGATTATTCCGTTCGTCTCAGGATAATCTCTGGTATAAGACTTTGTTTTATATCTAATAGAAAGCACCATTGCTTTAAAACTTTACTAATAAATCCTTATACATTTTCCCTTATTATTTTTATTAGCCCGTATCATATCAAATAACTTGCTCCAGTAAGGTCAAGGCATATTCTCCTGCAGTAGCACGAACAAAGGCAAATAGTTCAACTAATTTTGTAACACTGTTCAATTTATCTTATGCGTACATCAGACCCAGAAGTTTTTTCAACGGTTAAGGGTAGCATTCGATGGTTACTTTTGCTCCTTTGATATAACCACAGAATTTGTTCAAATCCCACATCACAGTAAATGCTTCTTTTTCTATAATAGACGAGTTTCTTTCAGCAAGTGTTAGAAAGCGAGTAACGTACTCTATGGAATGTTCATACAGACCTTCTCCTAGTAGTAACACTGCATCAACTCCATAGTTACTATCATTGGTTCAGATCTTATAGGGCTGATTTGATTCAGCTCGTTCAGAACAGGAAAATAAATTCAGTTTTCTTTTAATTCATCAAAATTGGCTTTCTCGGATTCATCCATTTTCAACTATTTGCTTCTTGGCGAGATTAGGTAAAGTTTGGAGAATGTCTAGAAAATTGTTTCATGAACCAACAATACCACAAGGTATGTTTGAAGAAATAAGTTAATCTATTCAACATTATTAAGGACTGGCATCTTCACAACATCAATTTTACCAAGATTAGCCTCAATTATTTTATTTTTAATCCAATGCCTTAAATATTTTATTTTAGGGCGGGCAAAATTACACTTTTCTCTGTTGGCTTCCAAAATAAATTGCAATAGCCGGTGAAAAACTAATTTAAATTATTTTAAATGTTACCCACAGATAGAGGACAAGTAGATTCCATCTTGATATTCAGGAGTTTTCACATCAAAGTGTACATAGTATTTTTTAATCCAAACAACATTCCGCTGAAACGAAAAGTTCCATAGGGTGTGACAAAAGCTAATTTGCCTTTATCCTTTGAGTTAACACTCACTTGGTTACAGACGGATCGCATATTGATAGTAGAAATGAAGGCCACATACTTTGCATCACGGGTGATATCATCCATCCAATGTCAATAACAATGATGGCATTTAGCCCCCGATAATCCACGCGGTGCTGGTACCGTTAGAACTGGTCGCTAAAACTATTGGAGTAGCATAGGATGGTTCGCATTCTTCAATAACGCTCTTCTTTTCAGCAAATTATCCACCTCTTTCTTTAAGATTTCCTTTTCTACAGGATACAGTATATAATGTGAAACAGATACAGGGGGATCATTATCTGTATTTATATGATATTAAATATAAGGGGCAGTTTCTTGCACTGTTTGAAATATTCCTCCTCTGAAAAATATGTCAAATATATAAAATTTTTATTGAGGTGAAAAGCTGGAAAGAAGTTCAGGTCAGAAAACTGAGGAACTCTTTTTAATACAGGCAGAAGTAAAATCCAATATAGTATATCTGAGCATTCAGCAGTAATTTTCTAGAGAAAATTTAATAATTTCTTCATTTTTAATATAATTTTGATATTCGCTCCAGCGCTAAGTTAGTCAGTATAACATAGATACAATAACCCACAGTAAAGAAAAATTGGATAAATACCCAAATAATTGAAATTCTTAATTGCGTTTTTAAAGAATGAGAAATTAATTCCATTAGTTGGAGAAAATAACCGCATTAATATCAAACTTTTTTAGATTTCTAGCCATTTTACAACTAACTTTTGGATAGAAGGAAACAATATTGCTAAATGATTTAACTCGAACATTCTTGCTATGTGGTGAACTCACCAACATTTGGTTTCAAATTTTGGAAAGGGCATGATAAAACTTTTTAAGGGATAATGTACAACTTTTTAAATAATTAATCTCAGTTTTTAATAAGAAAGAAGAGCATAAATTAATAGCACAGTCGATATAAGTGTTAAAAGCGGCATGCTTTGAATTGGGGGATGACAAGAATTATCATAAAGAGATAAAGTAACTGGAAAAAGCTTTTACCGTAAGTCTTTAGCAGTTACTTTATCTTCTCGTAGTACTTCTTGTTCATATTTTGAGATTAACATTTGTTCAAATATACTGCAATACTGTTTTTATAATATGTAATTGTTATTCAATAGAGTAAATTCCTTTCATTTGGAAAATCTGATTGTGCTAGCTTTTAATCTAATAGCTATATTTATCTTAATCTAAATTGTTAAATATAATAGATTCTTCTAATAAATTATTTTTAAATATAAAAGCTCTTTCTATTTTAAATAAATCTGATGACTGTAACTTTAGTTACCACCTATAACACAAAGTGCGTTTGATTATTTTTAACTAAATGGGGCACTTCCGTTATCATGATATGAAAATAACTCTGACAAATCAGAAAACTCAGAAAAATTGTCATCACTTTGTCTTTCTTTATTTTTATATAGTTAATGGCTAGCCAAATACTTATCATTGCCAAGGATTGATTATATACTATGTTTTGATTATATACTATAAATTGTGCTTTGTATAAAATAAAAATGCTTAATAATTTTTAAAACAAATCTGTTTTACATTGTTAATTATGAAGTAAATTATATTTTTTACATTTATATCGACAACTTTTTTAATAGCCGAGCACTTAATTATCTAATTGTTTGCCCATTTTTAGCTGCCGGATCGTGAAGCATTTTGACGTCGCATGATGTTATCCTGACACATCACGGGGGAGGGGGGGGGAGAGATCACATCCCACCCTAAACAGACATCACAACATCTATGTCTAAAGGTGAGATTCGAACCCACAACCCGGCAGTCAAGTGAGCACGAAGAAATGCTTGCTTTATACCTCATAATTACCTGGTCGACACTCCTATTAAAACACAGTTCTCTATTTATCTTGTAAATGATACAATGCTTATGAAAGAGATATATACTACATATTGTAAGGAAAGAAAAATTGTTTATCGTTTGTAAATATTAAACTGTTATGCTTTCTACGGACGTTTTTCAGCCAAATATTTAATACAGTTAGAAATCGAATATCTATGCGATTTGAGTTTCGATAAAAAAGCAAGTGTATAAAATCAATTTTTATGTTTTTTTCTTATTGCGTTTCTAATATATTAATATAAAGCATTTCGTAGTACATAATTATACATTACTGAAACAATAGACATTTTGCACTTCCCGTTTAATCGAAATCTACTATATATAATATTATAGATTTAGTTCGAATAAGGTAATATTAAAATTATAGTTCGAAATTTAATTGCTTTCATAAAATATTTGCAGAATGTGCGGCGTAGAACAGGGAGAAACACCAAATGTGATGAAATAAATTAAATGTCAATATGTAGATTTTAAATGATAATATACCTGTGTATATAGTGATAACTACTTACATTGCATATGTTTGCAAATCTCTCCAAATTTACCTCAAAAGTGCAAGTCTATTTACCGTATTTACACTGCAGTAATGATCACTGGCTTGGCTTGGGGTATATGGTACTTCATTGACTTGAATTGATTCGCATCAAATATATTATTGTTCTTCATTTCAAGGAACAGTTCATCTTTGTATCTCAACCAACATTTTCAAATCGATGTCGTCTTAGCAGCAAGACGAATTTTTTCCAACTCACCGTCATCCTCTCGTTTAGCAATCTTAATTTTATTTATATCTCGTTTGAGAGAACCACGCCTTCCCTTTTATGATGCTTTTTATGATATCTTGGGGTCGATTCTGATTGGACCCCCTTTTGAAGGAGCGTATTCGAGTCTTGTCCGGAAGCATAGACTACACCCATGTAAACATCGTGAATTTTCCATCTAATGATGCCATTGCTATTTCGTAAACTTGTCATAAACCTATCCGAGCAAAACTGTCAACTTTAGTTCCACTTCTCCTTCACTATTCAGCTTGTTTTCATTGTTGTAACGCCTGAATTAAATATTGCCTATATGGTCTCACAAAATATTATATTGTATTTTTCAAAATATTTCTTTGTATAACGAAAATAAGTAGCACACTAGCCTCACTCACTAGTCTGCAAAGAGTGGGGCGAGCTATAGCCACTCCCTATACCCTGACTCAATGAGGAGCTTAATAGAAAGTGAAACGCGCCATCGTTATTCTACCTTGTCAATTGTCGCGCCACTATTAAGGAAGTGTAGCGATTGAGAGTCGCCAGGCCCGAGCCAGGCCCGAACTCGAGACCTCGTGCTTATAAGACCAACATTATAAGATTAGAGCAAAAGCTAACTTCCCCTCCGAACTTATAATTCGGGTACACATCTTTTGATCAGATGTCCTTGACAGGAGCAGAGTCGGCAGCTGCCACACACTCCCCCCTCCCCCTGATGAGAAGTCCCGGTCGAATTTCGGGGAGAAGGGGGGCCATTCCAGAAACCCCCGCGTGTCCCCATCCGAAACTCAGTTGAGGGGCTGAATGGCCGGGAGGCGTGTCGCCTCGGGCGTGACGTCAGTCGTGATCAAGCAGGAAGGGGGTGCTGGCGCCTCTGCTCAGCGTAGTGCTGCTATCTCGTGTTGAGAGGTGAGATCTTTGGAGACAGAAGGTTTTTTCGTGCTCGTATGTCCAGGGTAACCACTGTAGCGATTGAGAGTCACCAGGACCGAACTCGGGACCTCATGCTTACAAAACCGACATTATAAGATTAGAGCAAAATCTATCTTCCCCTCCGAACTTATAATTCGGGTACATATCTTTTGATCAGATGTCCTTGACAGGAGCAGAGTCGGCAGCTGCCACAGAAGTTTAACTTCAGTTTCACTTTTCGTTATGGTTGGATTTCCAGAAAAAGAACTTGCACTAACGTGCTTTAAGAAGTTTCATTTCAATAAATGCACAAGTACACCTTACAAGAAAGTAAAAGGAATACCAAGTTAAATTTGCTCAGACATGTGACTTTTGGTAATAAATAGGAAGATATTATGTTTTTAGATATATAAAAAAAGGTTAGTTTAAACTGACCGGACGGTTTCAAGCATCATTGGTATGAAGTCCACTAGGACAGATTACTTCTCAAAGCCACACTTCGATGGCGATTCCATTATAGTGTAGGGTGGTTTCGCCTCTGAAGAAACTACTCCAATTAAAAGAAAAAGTTTTAAAACCTATCATGATATACTAGCCGAAAATTTGTTGCTTGAAGCACCGCCTATCACATCTGGGAACTACAGTTTCCTGCAAGAGATGATGCTTCCATAGTATCTACATAATGTCCATATGTCTACATAAAAGAAAATCATGTTTTGAGGCCAATGAAGTAAAATTACTTGACTGGCCAGCCAGAAATTCTGATTTAAATCCCACGAAAAATCTGTAGGGCATTTTGGTTCGCGAATTATACAAAAATAGACAGTAGTATCGGAATAAGGAGAACTTAATTGCAGCTGGACTAGTTTGGTAGAAAATTCCCCAAAATGTTTGAAAGGAACTATATAATCTATATAAATAAAAATGAAAATCTGTCTGTCTGTCTGTCTGTCTGTCTGTTTGTCCCATCATCACGGGAGAACGGCTGAACCGAATTTGATGAAATTTTGTGGGTAGCCTAGAAATAGCCCCACTTAAAATTTAGTCCGTGTTTTGATTTTTTACGACCAGTGGTTCTCGAGATATTAGTAAAAAATGAAATTTTCGTTTGTCTCATCATCACGGGAAAACGGCTAAACCGAATTTAATGAAATTTTGTGGATAGCCTTGAAATAACCCCCCATAAATTTTGTCCAAGCTTCGAGTTTTTAAGACCAGGGGTTGTCGAGATATTAATGAAAAACGGAACTTTTTCTTAGTAGATCTACTCTCCAACTCCGTGGTTTATCCAAACGGAAAGGATGAAAATCGTTTGTTTAAAACGCCAAAATGAAATAAAACTTTATTTCCGAGTTTGGTGCAGGATTTTTGCATTAATTAGTCACTTTAGGAAAGCATGAATTGTTTGAAACATGAATTTAAAAGGAAAAATCTACCTCCATGGTTCATCTTTCACAAATTTTTTCTCAACAATGAAAAGTATAAAGAAATCAAAATGGCTATTTAATTTCACATTTTATGAGGAAGATTCTATCTTATATCATGCTGTTCGGCAATGGAATGAAATTAAATGTGTTGGTAATATTTATTATTATTTTTTCTATTTGTATAATAAATAAATGGATGTAAAAATATATTTTATAAATGAACGGTTTGATTGTTATTTTAATTATATATATTGCGGACTGCGTACATCACTTTCATTTATTTAAGCAAAGAGGTTTCAAGCTCATATATTGTGTTTAGTTAATAAACTCATATATTGTGTTTACCCAATAAATTCATTTAGCCGACTGTTGAAGCAGAAAAAAAGTAGAACGGGTGTATGTATCTTCTAATACAATTTTAGTGTTTTCATTTTGTATATACAAACGGGATCAGGATATTTTATTCTTCAGATCTGCAAATTCAGAGCTACGAATTTAGCGGAATATCTCTAAATAACTTGGTATTTTTTCTTAAACTTTATCAAATTAGTGGAAATGTCTCCAAATTGATAAAAATGGCCCAAATCAATGAAATTAAATTTGTTTTTTTAGAATAGAGTACTGAAATGATGTTTCTGTAGCATTTGTCGGTCAGTCCATCACAGACTTACACTTCAAATTTTATTTGCATTTTTATTAATGTTTTACTTTTTATTCTTATATAGGTAGATGAGTTTATAATTTCAACGTTAAGTATTAGTCAAAATATGAAAAATTCTCTAGAGGGGCGGCGCATTAGGTCTTTGCACGAGGGCGGCCGACACCCTAGGATCGGCCCTGAGTCCATCTATCCTACTTAGTAACACATTTAAGGAATTTTTTTAATATCACCAAATTGGTAAAAATATTTTTAAATCCATAAAAATATCATGGAATTGATAAAATCGCGATTAATAAATGAAATGAATTGTGTTTTGTTAGGGGATAGTATTGTGATGATGTTTCGTCAATTTGTCGCAAAATGGGACTATCAGTTCTACAGTCCCACTTGGCGATAAATTTGGCGATTTTATAAGTTATCGCTAAATTGACTAAAATGTCGCCAAACCTTCCATGGAGATCGCTTTATTCGGACGATATGATTTCCATCAATTTATTTGAAGCAAATGATATTATGTCGCTTAGCAACGGATCCAATCTGTTATGAGACATACGATTTTATATTAAATCTTTTCCGATTTGAATAATAAAGATATGTATATAAAATAAATTTCATTGACATTGCATTTTTGACTGGATAATATCAATTACGGTCTTCAGGGTTAAACATTATTATTATTGATATTTTCGGGGACTGTTGATTCAGGGATTATTGATATTTTCAAGTTATTATGCAATTGTTTTATTATGACAAAAATTGTTTAAACTCATATATTGTACGTTGTACGAGTAATCTTCTACAAATGCACGGGTATATCTTCTAATCTACGAGAATGTAAGTAGTACAGGTATATTGGCATATATTTTGTTATATATTGGCATATATTGGAATCAATTACAACCTTCTGGTATAAAGATTACGGGGATTATTGATATTTTCAATTTATTACGTCATCTCTTTTATTTTGACAATGATTTTTGAGACTCATATTGTAATACGGGTAATCTTCTACTAACACACTGGCATATTTTCTAATCTGCGACAATATAAGTAGGACGGGGTTGCATATATTGATTTAATTCCTTTTTTTTTTTTTGCAAATTTGTTTACAAAAGGGGCCAGGATGTTTTATTCTTCAGATCTGCCCGTGAAGATAATTTTGCAAAGTGAGAACTATTATGAGAAAATAATAAGAAATATTCTTAAACTTCTGTTTATGAGCAATAAATTTAATATTTTAACAGAATTGCACATCATTGTGAATAATAAGTTTCTTTATATTATATACTCCGTACGAAGAACGGGTATACTGCTAGTTCTATATACAATTATATACACGAGTGATCCCAGATCATCGAGAAAAGGGGGAAATTTCCTACACTAGTTTATATTATGCTAAAATCTAAGTCGAACCAAGCTGTATCTCAAGCTAATCATTTAAATAATATTATGCCTCACAATTTTGCAATTTAGCATTAAAATAACTCAACACCATTTCTTGATGTTATAATTCACTTTATCAACAATTTGTCATCAATTAATTAAAAACATCCCTTAATTTTGTGCATTCTTAAAGTGGCCTTAAAGATTTTTCTATAACAATATAAGAATTATTTTCGACTAGGCGAGTGTGTATATATATGTATATATATTCATACTAACAGCATATGCTTGTATGATCATGTAATTCTCTGGCCTAGTAAAATTACCTCAATACTTTTCAGCTGAATGCGTATTTATCTAAATATACAGGGTGTCACAAAAATGGATACACACGTTTCAGGAGTTGATATACCACGCATTCATGTGGATTTTAGGAATGAAGACTTTTATTTCCAGCGAGATGGTTCACCTCCCCAGTTCCATCGTGATGTGAAGGATTATCTTGATGAAAATTTACCGAACAGATGGATTCGCATCAAATAACCCCCTCTCGCACCCTAGACCTCCCACCAATGGATTTTTATTTTATAGATACTCATTTAAGAAAAAGTTTATGGCAGAAAACCGGCAGAAGTTAATAAATTGATTGCAGCCATTGAAAGGAAATGCGCATGAATACGAACCCAAATAATTCGTGATGTTTGCGATTCCATTGTACCACGTTAGCAGCAGTGCCTGTACCAAACAGCCATCAATTTAAGCACGTACGATAACCAAAATATTCTAAGTCTGTATTCTTTAATTTGGCATTTTAATCCTATATATATCTTAATATATACTACATTAATAATCATTCAAACTATGTATGCATTTTTTGTGGTAGTTTAAAACTTTTGTCGCCATTTTTATTTCAAACAAGTGTAATAACAAGGAAAGTATCAGCCTACAGTCAAGCCAAAAGGTGAGGGAGGAATCTCGGGGTTCATAGATTTTCCTCACTTAAAGCATTTCTGAAAATAATCTGTTACCCTGTTATTCACCTAACTTCAGCTGCCCAGTTATCTCTTTCCGAAAGCTAATTATTTTTTGTCCAAAGAAAAGAAACCACAGAATCCTACAATAAAATCGCCACCGATAAAAAGCTTTTATAAGAATTGATTTCCAGACAAGCAGGAGGATCAATTATAAATTATTACTACATTGTGATGGCTCACGCGGGGGTGTCTGGGACAACGTGAAGGCTCGCGTTCGGAAAATTCTCTTGCGTGACGATTCGTGAGGAGATAGACACACCCACGGACCTATGTAAAATGTCGACAGCCGAACAAGTGACACAATCTCTAGATAGTTTTTGTCAAATGCCACGTGAAGGAGTAAATTATTGGTGTACGTAAGATTTTTTGCTAGTTTCCTGATAGGAAACTATGTTATGCACATGTTTGAACACGCAACTTTGCATCCGTTCAACCCCCGTCTCGTGCCTACACATCGACGAAGTAAAAGAACTCATGACTTGATACTTAACGCAAATGTCCCAAACGTGGACATCGCATTACATTTGATATTTTACATTTATCAAAGATGCACTGCAAATAGACACTGAATCTTACCCACAATATCCAAGTTCCACAATGTTTTTTGTCTAACAACCTTGCTTAAAAATGTTTCTTAAATTTCCAAGCCAGTTAAAATTGAATGGAAATTTAAATCAGTATTTTTGGCTTGGTATTTAAGATTCATTAGGCATATTTTTCTATGCAAGGAGGTATTGATTTCAGTGTCAAGCAAAATGATAAAGCAACCGTAAAATTAAATACTCTTCGAGCGCATATTTTATTTTTCTTTGATTAACACAAACAGTTTAACAGATTAACCATCTATAGACACCGAGAGAAAAGTTTATAATACGAGATATTTCTATTATCTTAAAAGTTTGACACTTGAATGGTTACACTCAGTACGCCAGTAAGTGCGCCAAAACCCCGAGGTGCTAGGTTAATTATTAGCTTCTTAATAAAAGCATACATGCATACATACATACATGTATACATACATACATGCATACATACATTTATGCATACTATGTATATTCAGAGGTTTTCACTCTTTATAAGTAAGATTACAGAATACATGCATTCCTTTGATAACATGTTACATAACGACCGAAACATACTATATATCAACCTCTTTTTTAAAATTAACAAAAAATTCTAACACTATTATATATATCACACAAATTGATGATAATAAATTTGCAAATAATTAGAGAGGAGCTCACTCAAAATATTCTTAATTTCTCAATTAATCATTTTCGCATACAGCAATAATGAAAATGATAATTCTTCAGAAAAATCGTTACTTTTTCATCTGAAAAGAATACACGTTTATCGATATCCTTAACGATAATGTGATGTAGCATTTAGGTAGTTAAAATATAGATCATAGCAAAGTACTTGAAATCGTTGAATTTTCCTTTCCTTATATAAATAGCTAGCAACATACCCGTTCTTCGTACGGAGTATATAATATAAAGAAACTTATAATTCGCAATCATGTGCAAATTCTATTAAAATATTAAATTTATTGCTCCTAAAGAGAAGTTTAAGAATATCTATTCTCACTATGCAAAATTATCTTCACGAGCATATCTGAAGAATAAAACATCCTAGCCCCTTTTGTAAGCAAATTCACAAAAAAAGGAATTCAATCAATATATGCAACCCCCGTACTACTTATATTGTCGCAGATTAGAAAATATGCCAGTGTGTTAGTAGAAGATTACCCGTATTACAATATGAGTCTCAAAATTCTTCGCCAAGATAAAATAGGTGACGTAATAAATTGAAAATATCACTAATCCTCGTACTCTTTATACCAGAAGATCGTAATTGATTCCAATGTATGCCAATATATATCAAAACATATGCAAATATACCTGTACTACTTATATTCTCGTAGATTAGAAGATATACTCGTGTATTTGTAGAAGATTACTTGTACAACGTACAATATATGAGTTTAAACAATTTTTGTCATAATAAAACAATTGCATAATAACTTGAAAATATCAGTAATCCCTGAATCAATAATCCTCGAAAATATCAATAATAATAACGTTTAAACCTGAAGACCATAATTGATATTATCCAGTCAAAAATGCTATAAGAAAAATCAAATCGTTCTTTTTTAAAATATATTTTTATATCCATTTATTTATTATTCAAATCGAAAAAATAATAATTAAAATTAACAGACAGATTTAATTTAATCGCGTTTCTGAGCAACAGGATATAAGATAGAATCTTCCTCATAAACTGCGAAATTAAATAACCATTTTGATTTTTTTATACTTTTCATTGTTCAGTAAAAGCTTGTGAAATATGGAGATAGATTTCCCATTTAAATCATGCTTCAAACAATTTATGATTTCAGAAAGTGACTAATTAGCGCAAAAAATCTCCCAACAAACTCAGAGATGAAGTTTTAATTGACTTTCAAACGATTTTCAATCTTTTCGTTTGGATAAACCACGGAGTTAGAGAGTAGAACTCCTAGGAAAAAGTTTCATTTTTCATTAATATCTCGACAACCCCTGGTCGTAGGTACTCGAAACTTGGGCTAAATTTATTGGGGGCTATTTCAAGGCTACCCACAAAATTTCATCAAATTCGGTTCAGCCGATCTTCCCTGATGCCGGGACAGACAGACAGATTTTCAATTTTATTTATATAGATATAATGCATAGGGAAAGTATTAGGGTGGGATCGAAAATTCGAATTCAAATTTTCGACGGAAGAATACGTTTCAAGCATCTCTGTACTCGAATCGATCGTTTTTGAGATGATCTCTGTGTGTAAGAGTGGCAGTGAGACAGAGAGAAAGAGAGGACGAAAGAGAGAGAGAAAGAGAGAGAGAACCTGCGGAGACGATATCTCATTAACGAATGGATAGTTTCGAATGATATTTGGTACAATAATTATAATCCATGAATACTTGAAACCTATTGATTTTAAACGAATCGAATGTCTGGAAGATTCGCAAATTTTTAAATGAAATTTTGAAAAAATCTTCAAAAGATCAGAACCTACAATAATGCTAGGTAAATAATCATTTCGTATGTAAGTTTTTTTATTAAAGAACCATTGACACGATATAGAATGACAGCATAAATCGTTCTCGAGATATTGAACTTTTTCAAATAAATTCATTAAAAAATTCGCATAAAATAAAAAAAAGTATTAACTATTCTGACATATGTTCACTTTTCATATGTAGTATTATGCAATAAATTTGTTAACACAATTCTCAGGGATCTAGTTTGTTCCATTCACGAGAGAAGATAATTTGTGTAATAGGTTTTTATTTTATGTTAACGTTTCCCGATTTGGTTATTGAACTCCGCAGTTTGACTTTTCTATACGGACTCTAAATTTTAGCCAAAAATGTTTTTTTAATTATTTTGACAGCTGATGCAATGACATTATTTAATTGTAAGCGTTGATTATTCTACAAATAAATATTCTTTCTATAATTTCAAGAACGTTTTACGAAATATTCGAAATTTCCCATAAAAAATATGAAAAAAAAATTCAGCAAAAATATATTCGGTAGTTTTCTAAATAAAAATTAAAATAATAATTACACTCATATTATATGAAGAGATCACGTGACCCACTTCAAAATAAAATATGGCATCCATCTTGTGTCCAAATCGTGATTTTAAAAGTTCTTTTTAATTTATATTTAGTGTTGTGTGCATCCTAAAACCGCTTTATTTTTGCCTAATTTCTGTGCAACTACATTCTGAAACAACGCAAATACAATATATTTGAGTTTAAATGATCATCAAACGTTGATTATTTCTACAACGAGGCCTATTTTTCACTAATGGAGAATGTAAACACATCAAGATGTAGGATAAGTTATATAAGAATTGCTGAATTTCTTTATCACAAAAAATTATTTAGCTTTGGAGTCTGCAATATAGCTGATATGAATGAAACATTCATTGATTTTACATAGAGAACACGATTTTATTGTAGACTTTTTCGATGAAGTTTTAAGCATAGATTACTTTTACCTCCATGGTTTTCAGTTTTTAAATAAAATAAATTATTGTAGTACTGTGATGAATGAAAGGAATGGAATGAAATTGTATGAATGAAATACACTCTTTTGCAAAAAAAAAAGCACTTCTAAAAAATAATCCGATCATCTCGAAATTTCGCATGCAAATTCCTTTATATCAAGTATGCAAATGTTTACATTTGCAAGGCCGATGAATATTAACTTCAGTCATAACGCACGTTTCTACTGCGCAACTAGAATCCTATAAAATAGCTTTAAAATGTGGACGGTTTATCTTTGCTCGTTATATGAGTTGCAGTACCTTGGAGACACAACCAATAACGCCGTTACGACGTTGCCGAGGACCTTATAAGCAATTAGATGAGTTCGAACGTGGTCCTACAATCGGGATGCGTGAAGCGGGCTGGTCATACCGAGCAATAGGCCTCCACCTGCACCGAACGGACACTGCTGTGCAAAGGTGCTGGCAGTAGTGCAAGAAACTCATCTGCAAGGAACTCACCTGCAAGGAACTCATCTTCAAGCATAGCTGCAAGGAACTCATCGGCGGAATGAAGGCTCTGGAAGGCCAAGGTGCACGAATGCGGATGATTGTGTGACAGGCCCGAACTGGCCCAACGGCATCATCGTTCGCCATCCAATGTGCTACATTCTCTTCCATACCACCCTAAGGTACCTTACACTATCTCACGGTGCTAGGCTGAGGCGGGGTTATAAACCTCACTGCATCGATAGAGACGTTTGGAGTGGCGTCGTAGCCGAGCATCACGACTGCCGACAGACTGACTTCGCATAATATTCAGCGATGAATCATGTTTCAGTCTTTCAGCAAATGACCATTGGGTACGTGTGTGAAGGCGCCAGGGCCAACGGTCCCAATCAGCCTCTATTTTACACAGGCACACAGCCCCGGCCACACAAATAGCTACTGTAAGCCCTCGGGTCAGTCGTGTGGTCTGGGTTTTTCACAGGCACACAGACATTACCCCTGATGTGATGGTGTGGGGTACTATCTCTTACGACAGCAAGTCTCCCCTAGTCATCCTGCGTACAACTTCCAGCTCAACGATATGTTGATGAAATCCTGCGGCCGTTTGCGTTACCCTTCATGGTACGTCCTTTTGGGGCCCTTTTCCAGCAAGATAATGCCACGCCACATACGACTTGCATATCTATGGACTGTTTCCGTGCTGTTGATACTGTTCCTTGGTCAGCAAGGTCACCAGACCTTTCGCCAATCGAGCATGCATGGGACATACTAGGCCACCAAATTCGGGCACCCCAAAATGTAGCAGATCTGGAGCAATAATTGAGGAATGCCTGGCAGAATGTGTCGCAGGATGACATTAAGAAACTTTATTATTCCTTACCTAGACGTATACAAGCATGCATTGCCGCCAAGGGAGGTTTCACCAATTACCAATTACTGATTTGAAAATTCAATGTGCAATTGCTAACCATTGATGGGTCCTGCGGCCTTGATTTTGTAATCATTTCATTACCTGTGTATGAGATGTACGCATATATAATTTCAATATAAACAGTCACTTTCTTTATGGTGCTTCGGTGTTTTTTTTTTCCAAAAGAGTGTATTTACAGCTTTTACATAGGGAGTCAGGCGATTTATATTTCAATGACATCATTTGAATAAAATTCATCTTTTCGATGAAGTTTTAAGTTTTCAAATATAATAAATTAATGTAGAATTGTGATAATTTTAAAAATAGTACCCCCAGAATATATCGCATTTTAGAGATGTTTAAAAACTTGCATTGCAGTTGAAAAGTGTTTCATAATGAATGGTTTATGCATGATTGATCTTTCTTGGCTTTTTTTTTTTTTTTTTCTGTGAATTTTTTAAGAAACGCTTATATTTATATTTGGTGTTGCATCCGTAATAAAACCGCTTTATTTTTGCATATTACCTGAGTATCTAAATTCTATACCTACTCAATTACAATATTTTTTATTTTAAATGATCGCTAAACTTTGATTATTTCTACAACAAAGCCTAATTTTAACGTACGCGGAAAGTAAACACATCAAGCGATTATAAGATGAGTTGTATAAATATTGCTAATTTTTTTAATGCAAACTTATTTAGTTCCGGAGTCAGGAATACAAGTAATCTGAATGAAATAGTCATTGATTTTGCATAGAGAAGCAGACAATTTTGCATTACCTTTTTTGAGTTTTCAGTTTCCAAGTAAAATAAATTATTGTACTGTAATAATTTTAAAAATATCCCCGCTGAATGAATCGAATTTTAGAGATGTTTAAATAAAATTGCATTTCAGTTGGAAAGTGTTTCATAATCAATGCTTTATGCAGGATTGATCTTTCTTGTTTATTTGTGGAATCAGTTCGCAATTACTTCTAGGTCCATAAATAATTTGATTGGACATAATTTGTTTTATTTTTAATAATGATGATTTTCATAACCGGATGATTTTCATAGCCAGTATGTATACTAAAGGACCTAATTATAAAGATAGAAGAATCAATCAAATGCTTTAATACATGTAATTAAAAATTTCAGATAACTATGACTTGTTTATAAAATAAAGGGTGAATATGGGAGTCCAATACAAATTAATATATACGGTGCAAGAAACTTTACTGCAAAAAGGCTAATGAAATTAGTTTTATGGTGAATTAGAAGGAAAGTACATTTTTAGCTCTTTACAACATAGTTGAAAAGTGTTTATGACTTTATTCATTCTGTCTGTGTTTTAGGAAATATTCAAAGTTTTAGGAAATATTCAAAATATCCCATAAAAATATGAAAAAAATTTCAGCAAATTATATTATGTAGTTTTTTGAATAAAAATTAAAACAATACTTACACTCATATTATATGAAGAGATAATGTGACCCAGTTCAAAATAAAATATGGCATCCATCTTGTGTCAAAATCATGATTTTTAAAGTTCTTTCTAATTTATATTTAGTGTTGTATCTGTCCTAAAACCTCTTAATTTTTGCTTAATTTCTGTGCATCTCATTTATATTTTGAAACAAAGTAATTACAATATATTTGAGTTTAAATGATAATCAAACCTTGATTATTTCTACAACGAAGCCTAATTTTCACAAATGGAGAATGTAAACACATTAAGCTGTAAGATGAGTTGTATAAGAATTGCTGAATTTCTTTAACGCAAAATTATTTAGCTCTGGAGTCTGTAATATAACTGATAGGAATGAAACATTCATTGATTTTACATAGAGAAATAGACGATTTTATAACATACTCTTTTGATGAAGTTTTAAGCATAGATTTAAAGTACTTTCACCTCCATGGTTTTAAGTTTTTAAGTAAAATAAATTATTGTAGTACTGTTATGAATGAAAGGAATGGAATAAAAGTGTATGAATGAAATATTTACTTCTTTTACGTAGCGAGCTAGGCGATTTATATTTCAATGACACCATTTGAATAAAGTTCATTTTTTTATGAAGTTTTCAAATATAATAAATTATTGTAGTATTGTGATAATTTTAAAAATACTATCGCTGAATGTATCGCATTTTAGAGATGTTTAAATAAAATTGCATTGCAGTTGGAAAGTGTTTCATAATCAATACTTTATGCATGATTAATATTTCTTGTTAACTTTTCAATATGTGACATTGACCCATATTTTAAGTACATTTGCTGAACTTATTTTCATAAATAATATTGGTCAAATAGTGTCTAAATTTGTGTAAACAAATATACACGCCATTTTAAAATATGTTATTTGTGTATAAATATGTATTAAATATTTTTTATTATCTTGCATATATTTCGTACTCAATTCTGTGCATATCTGAGTCAATTAGCATCTCTACTCAAAATATAATGAGTTTCTATTTCTACTAAAATTCACATATAAATGTTTAACAATTCAAAAATATATTTCTTGCATGTTTTCGATATTTAAAGAAAAGTGCTATTGTTTATAGAAAAGGTATATGAAATATAAAATGAAGGTTTTTTTGGCAATCTCAAGTGCATTTTCTAAGCATTTAGTCAAAACACAATTAATAATAAGTCCAAAATTATCGTATCTTATATATAAATATACACTAAACGAAGTTATGTTTTCAATATCTTGGTTACCTGTTAATGTTTATTATATTATGGTTCCTTTTTAGATTTTGCAACAAAAAATCACCATTATCGCTAATAATTATATTTAACCTTCGCAAAGAAAGGCTCACAAATTAAACTTAATGGAATACATTCTCATATTAACATAATTACATTGTTGCTCTAGTTTTTTATCTATTGCTTGAAATTTGCAAAACTACTACAGCCATCATTTTTTTCCCTTAGCTTTAAATCGATATCTGTGAAGATTATATCTTTTTATATCCAAATACGATATAAAGTTTAAATATTCTGGCATGTATATGTAAAAATCATTAATGTATACTTATATTCCGTTAAAACTTAACAATGAACTGTATTATTATAAGCAGTGAGTTTGAACAATATGTGTGGTTATGATCGGTGACCACTGGTCATGACCAGAGTGATTAAAACTTGTTTTGGTTACCTTGGTCATAACCGTTGATGTTTAAACATTCTTTTCGGTAACAGTCTGGTTATATACTGAATAACCGGAATTATTTTTCGGTTATCTGACATCCGATGGGCAAAAGAGTTGTTCTGCTATTTTCATTGGAAATGCTGTCTAAAACCACGCAAGATACCCTAGCTGCGTTTTATTTCATCAGATTAACTAGGATGGCCAATCTGTTGAGTTTTGCAAATGTTCCCGATACTGTTAGGTGTGATTGGGTTTCAGTATTACATATTATTCCTGTGGTTTAACACGTTGACACACATTTTTCTGGAAAACTCTTAACGGCCATTCTCTTAATGGCTATGCTCTTAACAGCATTTTTAATCCTCCATTCGTCATTTTTATACATTTCGCCAAGTAGTCATGTTTCGCTTGCACAACATCCTATAATTTGACAATATTTTTACTTGAGGCAAAGAAATTTTCAACATGTATCAACAGAATTGCTCAACATTGCTTTATTTTGACAAATGTTTTGTTTTTCTTCCACATGGATTATACACAAATTAACGTTGCTCTATGTTCTTGACTTTTTTAAGCCTTTGATGTTCAAAAATATTTTAGTAATTTAGTTAATGACTTGTCCATCAGCACTAAATTTTATTCGAGAGTGCTCTATCATTTCATGCTGCTTGCGTTATTGGCGGCAGAACTACAATACCATTGTTTTTATAAAAACAAATTTAGCCATCTATTACTCAGGATCTACAGTGCTGCTAAAAATTGCCTAAACTACATATTTCTATGATTTTATAGAGAAAAAGGACAGCACATTGAAAGTAATATTTAAAATGCTTTACTAGCCGACATTGCCCTCTAGCGGTAACTAAATATAGCAACCAGTTTGTAGCAAGTTCTTTGCCCGCACAGAGTGCGCAAAAGTCGTAAAGCAACAAAAGTGGGTCGAAGTTTAGCAGCAGCAGGTCAAGTGGGTCTATTGAAGAATAGAAAATCCAATGTGAAAACTGCATCAAAATCGGAGCAAGATAATAACAGACAGAAGATAAATAAAAACAAAGAATAGACCCTCCAACCACCCTTCTACAGCGGTCCTAAAATAGAAAGAAACGAATAATGTAAAAAGGTCCCCCCCCCTTCCACCTTCTCACCGCCCTCTTCTTTCGCAGGCGCAAAAGTCGCAAAAAACACAATTGCACCCAAGTTTAGTGTAAGGAGGTCGAGTGTGTCCATTGCAAAGTTGAAAAAACAACGTGAAACTTGTATCAAAATCGGAACAAGCGTAGTTTTACAAATAAATTTTTAAAAACCCTCCTGTCGCTCCGGCCGTTTCACTATGTATTTATTCTTATTTAAGTAGAATTTAAATCTCAATTACTAACTTTTGACATTTTTATCGTAGAAACGTAATTTTTTCAGAAAATGCGTATAAAAATGTTACAATCTTAAGTTTAAGAATCCTAAAATCTGTATCTGTTAAATTGAGAAATTTAGATTTTTGAATTTTAATAACTACTTAAGCAGGAGACCGAGCTGTCTGTCACTTGAAAACTCCGATCTTCACAAAGTGATCGTGTTTATACCCTCTACTCTCTCCGGCCGCCCAAATTGCTGCTCTATGTCCACGGATGAGCCGGACGGTCTGAGTTCTCGACCCTCTACTCCCTGGGGGCGCGATATCCCAGTGATTAGCGCGCGAAAATTGCACTCGGTAGGCCCGGGTTCGATTCCATCCACTGCCAAAACTGCTGCCGTGTTCACGCGGAGTACGGTCAAGTTAAACATGTGGGTCCGTAAGTCCTTCCGAGAGGTTAGTGGTAGGGAAAGGAGGGTACGGTCCCTGTGTAAGCCTCCCCCACTGGGTTTCGGTATAAATTGGGTGCATTTTCCCTGCCGTCCAAACAGTTACCTTACACCTTTCTGTTAGGTCGGACGGTCTGGGTCTCATCAACAACAACCCTCTACTCCCTACTCTCCCTACTGGGAAATGGGAAAAATCGAAACTCGATTCGAAAGAGACAGCCACTTTCGAGAGATTCAATTTATTGAATCATTAATTTAATGGTAAAATATTTAAGAAATAAGTTGACTGCAAAAAAATTGAGGTTTTGTTGAGCTAAAGTTGTACCCCAAACACATTTGTTTGTGAAATTTTAATTTTGAGTACTACGTCGCTTTGAAATCAAAGTTATTGAATCCTTAATGTAATTGTAAAAAATATCAAATAAAATTACAACGAAGAGAGCAGAAGTGCTTTAGAGATAAGACTTGAGACTTCTTGATGACAAATTTTGAAGATCGTACGTTGTGAAATTTCAATTTTGTCCTATACGGAGAATATAACCGTAAAAGTTGAAGTTTTTATCGAAACATCATGATTTTTCCAGGGAATTCTTATAATAACGTTACAATTTTCTTTTTAAAAATTCAAATATCTATATGTTAAATTTGCCAATTTAGGTGTCTGCACTTTTATTCACTACCTCGTCTGACAGTCGTCATGAGAGACAGATATTTCGGATTTCAAGTTTAGACATGTCTCATCTTATTACGATATTTCTCTTGCGTTCTGAGTCATTGTATTTAACGGCATTTCTATTGCGTTCTGGGTCACTTTATTTATGTGTTCTATATTCTGCTTTCTGATTAGTTGTGTCAGGTGGAAACTGAATCCATAACTTAGGTACATGTACCCATTGATTTGTGCTCATTTCGACTTTTTGACTTCAAATTTGTTGGACTGTCTTCACTTAACAAGAAGATCCAAAGTATCCTTGAAACCGCTGCCTGCTATATTGTTTATTTTGTTTAAGTTCATGGCGTCTTAGAATTGCACCTTAAACATGATAATAATTAGAAACATATTTCAATTTGAATATTTTAAAATTTACTTTTCGTATAATAAAAGGACGTATCTAGAAAAGACAAACAAAAACAGTTTGTTTATATAAATATGAACTAATTTTAAAAGCATTTGTAGACATTCATATAACTAACATTGATTTATTATCGTTTTGATTTTATTTTCTATATCAATAGAGATATTAAATTAGCTGAGAATTTTCAAAAGGAAAAATTACATTTATGACCATCATTTGATTTATTTTTATTTTTTAAATATATTTTCAGCGTCAGATTGAACTTTGGAGCTTACGGTCCAATCAAGCTGAAGAAAACCTACTATAAATTTAATGAGAAAAAAAGAAAACCTCTCAGAAACCGAAAACATATTTTTTGCAAAAATGAAGCGGAAAAAAGCTTTTAGTTTTATCTTTAAAAGTACTTTTTATTACAAATTCTTCAAAGCCCGTGGAGTTATTCCAAGGTTTTTGTGACTAACAAGAGAGATAGATGCTTTAAACATTTTCTGCTAAAATAAACTGGCTCATCAACTGATAAAATCAACAGGAATTAATATCGGATATAACGAAAAGTAGAAAAGTACTCCTAAAACGTGAATCATTTCTTCCTTATAAATGTTTTATTTAATTAATAAATAACCTGGAAATAAACGAATGAATCTGTGCTGTTTATTACGTGCTCCATAGTTCAAAGTGCTTAATCCAAATACAGAATGTAAGACAATAGAATTTGCATTTTTCTTTTAGTACTGCTAATACCTATTATTAGAAATACCCACTCGAAGTTTTATTAATTATAACCCTTACCTATTTCACACGCTCTTTTCTAATCAAATTCAGCAACCGAGTGATTTTTGCTGAATATTACGTAGCTTCATGCATTTCTGAAAGCAAACCAGATATTTTTGTTTAATACTTTTTTTTTAAACTATGAAAATAGAAAAAGTATGTTTTTTTTTCTTTAGTGAATGCAAAATTTAACAAAAATATTATTTTTCTCAAAGTTTAAATGATTTTTAATGCTTCTAAATGTTAATGCCTTTTATTTTTGATCCACCACATGCATTTTGAATTTTTATTTAAATTTTCACACTTTAAATAATCACACACATGTTTTATTATCCCCCACTGTTCTAATCAATGTGAAGCGTCTATATCACTTTACCTATGTATGTATTGGATAAAGTAAAGCACATGACTTTGAACACAATCAATATTGAACTGTTTTACAACGTAAATTGCGGAGCAAATGAAGATAAATAAGCAAACCTGAAGTTGTATTAGGCTTTCTCTTGACGTTGTAAAATACCTTGCTGCTCCAACCAGAAATCCAACCATGGATATTTGTACTAACCAGCCAATACTCTACTGTTGAGCTACTGGGATGAAATTGCAAGCTCCACTTCAGCATTTCGAGCATATTTTATAAAAATTTGCTTCTGTCACAGTGTTAACACTCTTTCAGCTTAGATACCTCAAAAGTATATAGCAAGTACGATTATTCCAACGATTCCATGGCGATCCATACTCTAGTTTAGATTTTTTTATAGTAGATACGTTTAGGTGTTTGCAAAATTGCCATCTATATAAATAAAAATGAAAATCTGTCTGTCTGTCTGTCTGTCTGTCTGTCTGTCTGTCTGTTTGTCACACCATCACGGGAGAACGGCTGAACCGAATTTGATGAAATTTTGTGGGTAGCCCAGAAATAGCCCCACTTAAAATTATATCCGTGTTTTGAGATTCTACGACCAGTGGTTCTCGAGATATTAGTAAAAAACGAAATTTTCGTTTGTCTCATCGTCACGGAAAAACGGCTGAACCGAATTTAATGAAATTTGGTGAATAGCCTTGAAATATCCCCCATAAATTTTGTCCAATTTTCGAGTTTCTAAGACCTGGGGTTGTCGAGATATTAATGAAAAACGGAACTTTTTCCTAGGAGTTCTACTCCCTAACTCCGTGGTTTATCCAAACGAAAAGCTTGAAAATCGTTTGAAAGTGAATTAAAATTTAATCTCTGAGTTTGATGGGAGATTTTTTGCGTTAATTAGTCACTTTCTGAAAACATGAATTGTTTGAAACATGATTTAAAGGGGAAATCTATCTCCATGGTTCATGGTTTATTTAAAACAAGCTTTTACGGAACAATGAGAAGTATAGAGAAATCAAAATCGTTATTTAATTCGCAGTTTATGTTATAAGACATGACATATTTAACATGTTATAAGATTCTATCTTATATCATGTTACTCAGAAACGCAATTAAATTAAATCTGTCTGTTAATTTTAATAATTATTTTTTCGATTTGAATAATAAATAAATGGATATAAAAATATATTTTAGAAAAGAACGATTTGATTTTTCTTATAGCATTTTTGACTGGATAATATCAATTACGGTCTTCAGGTTTAAAAATTATTATTATTTATATTTTCGGGGATTATTGATTCAAGGATTATTGATATTTTCAAGTTATTATGCAATTATTTTATTATGACAAAAATTGTTTAAACTCATATATTGTATGTTGTACGAATCTTCTACAAATACACGTGTATATCTTTTAATCTACGAGAATATAAGTAGTGCAGGTATATTGACATATGTTTTGATATATATTGGCATATATTGGAATCAATTACGACCTTCTGGTATAAAGAGTACGGATATTATTGATGTTTTCAATTTATTACTTCATCTCTTTTATTTTGGCAAATATTTTTGAGACGCATATTGTAATACGGGTAATCTTCTACTAACACATTGGCATATTTTCTGATCTGCGACAATATAATTAGTACGGGGTTGCATATATTCATTCAATTCCTATTTTTTCTTCTGTAAATTTGCTTACAAAAGGGAGCAGGATGTTTTATTCTTCAGATCGGATCGTGAAGATAATTTTGCATAGTGAGAACATATATTCTTAAACTTCTCTTTAGGAGCAATAAATTTAATATTTTAACAGAATTTGCACATGATTGCAAACTTTAAGTTTCTTTAAATTATACACTCCGTACGAATAAAGGGTGTGCTGTTAGTAGTTAATAAATTTTAACATTTTAGGAGGATATATCATGTTGCTCGGCATCGCAATTAAATTAAATGTGTTTGTTAAAGTTTTTATTATTTTTTTTCGATTTAAATAATAAATAAATGGATAAATGGATATAAAAGTATATCTTATGAATGGACGGTTTGATTTTTCTTTTAATTATATTAATTGCTGACTGCGTACATCAATTTCATTTATTTTGGCAAAGAGTTTTCATGCTTATATCGTATTTAGCTACTAAACTCATATATTGTGTTTAGCCAATAAATTCATATAGCCGATTGTTGAAACAGAAAAAGAGTAGAGCGGGTATATCTTCTAATACAGTTGTTGTGTTTTCATTTAGTATATTGAAACGGGATAAGAATGTTTCATTCAGATCTGCAAATTCAAAGCTACGAATTTGGAGGGATATCGCTAATTTGACAACTTTTCTTAAACTTTGCCAAATTGACGGAAATGTCGCCAAATTGATATAAACGACACACAAACAGCTGCCATAAACCTTCGGGTTGGTCGTGTGGCTTGGGTCTTTTACATATCAATGAAATTTTTTTTTGTTTTGTTAGAAGAGAGTACTGAAATGATGTTTGGTTAGCATTTATCTGTCAGACCAACCATCCTACTTAGTAATACATTTAGCGAATTTTTAAAATGTCACCAAATTGATAAAAATGTTTTCAAATCTATAAAAATATCTTGAAATTGATAAAATTGCGCTACATAAATGATATTAATTGTTTTTTGTTAGGGGATAGTATTGTGATGATATTTCGTCAATTTGTCGCAAAGTGGAACTGTCAGTTCTACAGTCCCACTTGGCGATAAATTTGGCGATTTTTTAAAATGTCGCTAAGTTGACGAAACTGTCGCCAAATGTTCCATAGAAATATAACTATTTAGACGATATTTTTTCTACCAATTTATTTGAAGCAAATGATATCATGTCGCTTAGCAACGGATTTAAATCCAATGTGTTTATGCGGCAGACGATTTTTATTAAATCCTTTCCGATTTGAATAATGAAGATATGTATATAAAATAAATTTCATTGCCATTTCATTTTGGACTGGATAATATCAATTATACTCTTCAGGTTTAAACATTATTATTATTGATATTTTCCGGAATTATTGATTCAGGGATTATTGATATTTTTAAGTTATTACGCCATTGTTTTATTGCGGCAAAAATTGCTGACACACGCATATTGTACGTGTAATCTTCTAGGAATGCACGGGTATATCTTCTAACCTACGAGAATATAAGTAGTACAGGTATATTGGCATACATTTTGACATATATTGGCATATATATTGGAATCAAGTACAGTCTTCTGGTATGAAGATTAAGGGGATTAATTATATATTCAATTTATTACGTCGTCTGTTGTATTTTGCCAAAAGCATTTGAGACACATATTGCAATACGGGTAATCTTTTACTAATAATCGGACATTATAAGTAGTACGTGTATATCTTCCCATATAATTTTAGCACTTTAATTTTGACATATATTGGAATAAATGACTGTCTTCAGATTTAAAGATTACGGGTTTATTGGTATTTTCAATTTATACATGTAATCTACTAATACAGGTTATATTTTCTAATATTCGCGTATATAATTAGTACGGGTCCCATACAATTTTAACGCTTTTATTTTGCATATATTGATTCAATTCCATATTTTTTTTTATATTTGCTTACATAAGGGGTCCAAGATGTTTTATTCTTCAGATATGTCCATGAAGATAATTTTATATAGCGAGAACAGAGATTCTTAAACTACTTTTTAGGAGCATTATATTAAATATTTTAACAGAATATTTTGATTAAACATGTCATTTAGTATACTATAAGAATTTGGGCATGATTATGAATTTCAAGTTTCTTTATATTATATACTCCGTACGAAGAACGGGTATGCTGCTAGTCTATCTATATAAATAAAAATGAAAATCTGTCTGTCTGTCTGTCTGTCTGTCTGTCTGTTTGTCCCATCATCACGGGAGAACGGCTGAACCGAATTTGATGAAATTTTGTGGTTAGCCTGGAAATACTCCCACATAAAATTTAGTCCATGTATGGAGTTTCTACAATCAGTGGTTCTCGAGATATTAGCAAAAAACGACATTTTCGTTTGTCTCATCATCACGGGAGAACGACTAAATCGAATTTGATGAAATTTCGTGGATAGCCTTTAAATAGTCCCCCATAAATTTATCCCAAGTTTCGAGTATCTAAGGCCAGGGGTTGTTGAGATATTAATTAAAAACGAAACTTTTTCCTATTAGTTCTACTGTCTAACTCCGTGGTTTATCCAAACGAAAAGCTTGAAAATCGTTTGAAAGTGGATTAAAACTGTATCTCTGAGTTTAAAGGGAGATTTTTTGCACTAATTAGTCACTATCTGAAAACATGAATTGTTTGAAACACGATTGAAATGGGAAATCAATCTCCTTGGTTTCTATATCACAAGCTTTTACTGAACAATGAAAAGTATAAAGAAATCAAAATGGCTATTAAATTTCGCATTTTATGAGGAAGATTCTATCTTATATCATGTTGCTCGGCAACGGAATGAAATTTAATGTGTTGCTAATATTTATTATTATTTTTCTATCTGAATAATAAATAAATGGATGTAAAAATATATTTTTTAAATGAACGGTTTGACTGTTCTTTTAATTATATAAATTGCGGACTGCGTACATCACTTTCATTTATTTTAGCAAAGAGGTTTCCAGCTTATATATTGTGTTTAGCTAATAAACTCATATATTGTGTTTACCCAATAAATTCATTTAGCCGATTGTGGAAGCAGAAAAAGAGTAGAACGGCTGTATCTTATAATACAATTTTAGTGTTTTCATTTAGTATATACAAACGGGATCAGGATATTTTATTCTTCAGATCTACAAATTCAGAGCTATGAATTTAGCGGAATATCTCTAAATAACTTGGTAACTTCTCTTAAACTTTACCAAATTAGCGGAAATGTTTCCAAATTTATAAAATTGACGCAAATCAATGATTTGTTTTTTAGAATAGAGTACTGAAATGATTTTCGGTAGCATTTGTCGGTCAATCCATCCATCCTACTTAGTAACACATTTAACGAATTTTCTAAATATCACGAAATTGATAAAAATATTTGTGAGTCCATAAAAATGTCATGGAATTGATAAAATCGCGCTTAATAAATGAAAATAATCGTGTTTTGTTAGGGGATAGTATTGTGATGATGTTTCGTCAATTTGTCGCAAAATAGGACTATCAGTTCTACAGTCCCACTTGGCGATAAATTTGGCGATTTAAGTTATCGCTAAATTGACTAAAATGTCGCCAAACCTTCCTTGGAGATCGCATTATTCAGACGATATGATTTCCGTCAATTTATTTGAAGCAAATGATATCATGTCGCTTAGCAACGGATCCAATGTGTTATGCGGCATAAGATTTTATATTAAATCTCTTCCGATTTGAATAATAAATATATGTATATAAAATAAATGTAATTGACATTGCATTTTTGACTGGATAATATCAATTATGGTCTTCAAGTTTAACCTTTATTATAATTGATATTTTCGGGGACTGTTGATTCAGGGATTATTGATATTTTCAAGTTATTATGCCATTGTTTTATTATGACGAAAATTGTTGAAACTCATATATAGTACGTTGTACGAGTAATCTTCTACAAATGCAATATATCTTCTAATCTACGAGAATATAAGTAGTACAGGTATATTGGCATATATTTTGATATATATTGGCATATATTGGAATCAATTACGACCTTCTGGTATAAAGAAAACGGGGATTATTGATATTTTCAATTTATTACGTCATCTCTTTAATTTTGGCAAATATTTTTGAGACGCATATTGTAATACGGGTAATCTTCTACTAGCACACTGGCATATTTTCTAATCTGCGACAATATAAGTAGTACGGGGTTGCATATATTGATTCAATTCCTTTTTTTTGTAAATTTGCTTACAAAAGGGGCCAGGATGTTTTATTCTTCGGATCTGCCCGTGGATATAATTTTGCATAGTGAGAACAGATATTCCTAAACTCCTTTTTAGGAGCAATAAATTTAATATTATAACAGAATTTGCACATGATTGCGAAATATAAATTTCTTTATATTGTATATTCCGTACATAGAACGGGTATGCTGCTAGTCTATATAAATAAAATTGAAAATCTGTCTGTCTGTCTGTTTGTCCCATCATCACGGGAGAACGGCTGAACCGAATTTGATGAAATTTTGTGGGTAGCCTAGAAATATCTCCACTTAATATTTAGTCCATGTTTGGAGTTTTCATAACCAGTGGTTCTCGACATATTACTGAAAAACGAATATTTCGTTTGTCTCATCATCACGAGAGAACGACTGAATCGAATTTAATGAAATTTTGTGAGTAGCCTTAAAATAGCCCCCATAAATTTTGCCCAAGTTTCGAGTTTCTAATACCAGGGGTTATTGAGATATTAATGAAAAACGGAACTTTATCCTAGGAGATCTACTCTCTAACTCCGTGGTTTATCCAAACGAAAAGGATGAAAATCGTTTGTTTAAAACGTCAACGTGAATTAAAACTTCATTTCTGAGCTTAGTGCAGGATTTTTGCATTAATTAGTCACTATTTGAAAGCATGAATTTTTTGAAACATGAATTTTAATGGAAAATCTAACTCCATGGTCAAGCATTTACTAAACAATGGAAAGTATAAAGAAATCAAAATGGTTATTATTTTTGCATTTTATGGGGAAGAGATCAAAATGGTTATTTAATTTCGCAGTTTATGAGGAAGATTCTTTATTATATTATGTTGCTCAGCAACGCAATTAAATTAAATGTGTTTCTTAATATTTGTTATTATTTTTTCTATTTGAATAATAAATAAATAGATGTATAAATATATTTTGTAAATGAACGGTTTGATTTTTCTTTCAATTATATTAATTACGGACAGCGCACATCACTTTCATTTGACAAAGAGTTTTTAAGCTTTTATATTGTGTTTAGCTAATAAACTCATATTGTGTTTACCAATAAACTCATTTATCCGATTGTTGAAACAGAAAAAGAGTAGAAAGGGTATATCTTCTAATACAATTTTAGTGTTTGCATTTAGTATATACAAACGGGATCAGGATGTTTTATTCTTCAGATCTGCAATTTCAGAGCTACGAATTTGGCGGAATATCGCTAACTTGGCAACTTTTCTTAAACTTTGCCAAATTGACGGAAATATCGCCAAATTGCTAAAAACGACGCAAATCAATGAAATTAAATTCGTTTTTTTAGAAAACAGTACTGAAATGATGTTTCGGTAGCATTTGTGGGTCAGTTTATCCATCCTACTTAGTAACACATTTATCGAATTTTTAAAATATCACCAAGTTGATAAAAATGTTTGTGAATCTATAAAAATGTCATGAAGTTGATAAAATTGCGCTTAATAAATGAAATTAATTGTGTTTTGTTAGGGGATAATATTATGATGATGTTTCGTCAATTTGTCGCAAAATGGGACTATCAGTTTTACAGTCCCACTTGGCGATAAATTTGGCGATTTTTTAAGTTATCGCTAAATTGAAGAAAATATCGTCAAACCTTTCATGGAGATAGCATTATTCAGACGATATGATTTCCATCAATTTATTTGAAGCAACTGATATCATGTCGTTTAGCAATGGATGTAAATCCAATGTGTTATGTGGCATACGATTTTAATTAAATCTTTTCCGATTTGAATAATAAAGATATGTATGTAAAATAAATTTCATTGGCATTGCATTTTTGACTGGAAAATATCAATTACGGTCTTCAGGTTACACATTATTATTATTGATATTTTCGGGGATTATTGATTCAGGGATTATTGATATTTTCAAATTATTATACCATTGTTTTATTATGACAAAAATTGTTTAAACTCACATATTGTACGTTGTGCGAGTAATCTTTTATAAATAGACGTGTTATCTTCTAATCTACGAGAATATAAGTAGTACAGGTATATAGGCATATATTTTGATATATATTGGCATATATTGGAATAAATTACGACCTTCTGGTATAAAGATTACGGGGATAATTGAAATTTTCAATTTAAAATGTCATCTGTTTTATTTCGGCAAAGATTTTTTAGACTCATATTGTAATAAGGGTAATCTTCTACTAACATACAGGCATATTTTCTAATCTGCGACAATATAAGTAGTATGGGTATATATATATATATATATTCCCATATAATTTTAGTGATTTCATTCTGGCATATATTGGAATCAATTACGGGTTTATTGATATTTTCAATTTATACATGTAATCTACTAATACAGGTTATATCTTCTAATATTCGCGTATATAAGTAGTACGGGTCCTATACAATTTTAATGCTTTCATTTTGCATATATTGATTCAATTCCTTTTTTTTTTGTAAATTTGCTTTCGAAAGGGGCCAGGATGTTTTATTCTGCAGATCTGCCCGTGACGATAATTTTGCATGATGAGAACAGATATTCATAAACTTCTCTTTAGGAGCAATAAATTTAATATTTTAACATAAATTGCATATGAATCAGAATTATAAGTTTCTTTATATTTTATACTCCGTACGAAGAACGGGTATGCTGCTAGTCTATATAAATAAAATTGAAAATCTGTCTGTCTGTCTGTCTTCTGTTTGTCCCGTCATCACGGGAGGACGGCTAAACCGAATTTGATGAAATTTTGTGGGTAGCCTGGAAATACTCCTACTTAAAATTTAGTCTATGTTTGGAGTTTCTGCAATCAGTGGTTTTCAAGATAAAAAACGAAATTTTCGTTTGTCTCATCATCACGGGAGAACGACTAAATCGAATTTGATGAAATTTCGTGGATAGCCTTTAAATAGTCCCCCATAAATTTATCCCAAGTTTCGAGTATCTAAGGCCAGGGGTTATCGAGATATTAATGAAAAACGAAACTTTTTCTTAGGAGTTCTACTCTCTAACTCCGTGGTTTATTCAAACGAAAAACTTGAAAATCGTTTGAAAGTGAATTAAAACTTCATCTCTGAGTTTATTGAGAGATTTTTTGCGCTAATTAGTCACTTTCTGAAAACATAAATTGTTTGAAACATGATTTAAATGGGAAATCTATCTCCATGGTATATATTTCACAATATTTTACTGAACAATGAAAAGTATAAAGAAATCAAAATGATTATTTAATTTCGCAGTTTCTGAGGAAGATTCTATCTTATATCATGTTGCTCAGAAAATCAATTAAATTAAATCTGTCTATTAATTTTAGTTATTATTTTTCGATTTGAATAATAAATAAATGGATATAAAAATATAATTTAGAAAAAAACGATTTGATTTTTCTTATAGCATTTTTGACTGGATATTATCAATTACGGTCTTCAAGTGTAAACGTTATTATTATTGATATTTTGGGGGATTATTGATTCAGGGATTATTGATATTTTCAAGTTATTATGCCATTGTTTTATTACGACAAAAATTGTTTAATCTCATATATTGTACGTGGTACGAGTAATCTCCTACAAACACACGGTTATATCGTCTAATCTACGAGAATATAAGTAGTACAGGTATATTGGCATACTTTTTTATATATATTGGCATATATTGGAATTAATTGCGACCTTCTGGTATAAAGAGTACTGAGATTATTGATATTTTCAATTTATTACGTCATCTCTTTTATTTTGGCAAATATTTTTGAGACTCATATTGTAATACGGGTAATCTTCTACTAACACACTGGCATATTTTCTAATCTGCAACAATATAAGTAGTATGGAGTTGTATATATTGATTCAATTCCTTTTTTTTTCGTAAATTTGCTTACAAAAGGGGCCAGGATGTTTTATTCTTCAGATCTGCCAGTGAAGATAATTTTGCATAGTGAGAACAGATATTCTTAAACTTCTCTTTAGGAGCAATACATTTAATATTTTAACAGAATTTGCACATGATTGAGAATTATAAGCTTCTTTATATTATATACTCCGTACGAAGAACGGGTATGCTGCTAGTCATCAATAAAACTTTTAGCATCATAAAAATGTCTATAGACGAAAATTGCATAATACATTTACATTCCATAAACACTAAAAAGTGTAGTTTTCAAACAAATTAGAAATTAGCAGCAAAAATGAAAATATTTCCTATCTTACTCAACCAGTTTATAAAGTAACTGGATCAAAAAAAAACTTAAGTAATAATTACTTTTTTTCTATATGAAGAGCGAATACTATTGTATTCTATTTTGAGAGATTAGCAAGCTTTTTCAAGATATTTTGGGTCATTCTAATTTTTAATGGTATTTCATTTTCAATTATAAGATTATCAGAAAGAAGGAAATTATATTGCCCCCAGTACTGTCAAAAAATGTGAAACAGCGAAAATCTGAAAGCAAATCAAAAACGCAAAGAGTTTGAAAAATTAATCATCATGTTAAACTTTGTGTTTAGTATTCACACTCTAGCAATATTGTTTTAGCATTTATTTTACAATTAAATTCATTAGATACCTTTTATATTTGTATCGAAACTTTTGTTCAAAATATACGAGGGTTAAGTAAAAAGTAGCGGGAATTGCCAACGAGGATGATCGCGACGCACTCTGATGACAAAGCAAGTGTAAGAAAGCATTTCAAGCGTTGGCCGCTGCTTTAATGCAGAAGGTGCTCTTCCCAGGCATGACTGACTTCCTTTGTTGCTACCTGGCTCTGGTCATATGATATCACGGGAATAGCAAAGGCGCTCATTTTGTTCTCGGGTTCTCAGGAGAGACAGAACTTGTTAACTGAAACTGTCATTCTGCCCAACGACGCCACTAAATCTCTTTAGACGTCACTGGCGATACTGAGCACAGCACAATTTAAAATCTCTGCGCAAGTCGTTTACTTTTGAATATTGCCATCTCAAAATTAGCGAACAATTTTCAATTGTAATAATGCGAAAACTTGCTGTGTTTTGGTGAAGACTCTCAAAGTCCTCTCTGGTCCGTAGCGTCACGAATGAAGAATACAAAGCTCGTCGACGTCAAGTTGATAACATTTTGGTTGGTTACAGGGCTGATCACCCAACATCATATTGAAGAACCTTGACTTTAGTGTTTGTAAGGCTTTGAAAGAGGTACCTTACAGAGTACGTAAAGTATAGCTGTTGTGTGAAGGAGAACTATAAAGCATTTTACGATGTTAGAACAACGCAGCTAGATAAAAATTGATGTTGCACGTGGAAGCTAAAGACTGTTGGTTAGGACGTTGGTACGTATGTAGTAATGAAATAGTACCCTACAGTACAGTTATGCGATGAGTAATAATTCACTGCAGTCGCAAAATCAACGATTGGGACGCCTGCACATCCCACTGGAGAGGAAACTGCAGCTGCCCATAGAAACAGATCTACTGCCATCATCCTCCTTCTTCGTCTCCCACAGGTATGGAAATTATCCATATAGTTGGTGATTATATTGAAGGTCTGCGATGTTCCATTCATATCTAAATAAAGCATACTGTGTGTTATACACGTGATATCACTACTTTTCGCTCAGCCCTTGTATATGCAATCAAAAGAAAGTTTTGATCTAATCAAAAGGATATTCCACCTTGGGGCTTATTATTAATTCATACCTCGAAGTTTCTTTAAATTTTATTATGCAATTTTGTTTATCGACTACCTTTTATGTTTGAATCAAAACTTTTGCCCAGAAATATATATACAGTCAACGGAAACTTTAAGGCTATTAAAGTAGATATTCCACCTCCTAGCTTATTATTAATTTATACTTTGTGCATATTTTACTTTTATATAAAAACTTTTCCTGAAGTTTTAAAGGTTTTAAATCGTGAGTATTTCTGTCCTTGAAGGAACAGTTTGGAACTGTTATCTTCTCAACTAATATCCCTCAACCCGCAACTATAAAAGCTGACCGTGCTCTTAGCCAATGATTTCTTTTCAAGTGTGCGTGCTCTGTTAAATAATATAGAGCGTGGGATACTCCAATCTGTCCACAATAACTTTTCTTCCCGGTCACAAGAAGTCGCGATTTGTCCGCCTTTGATTGTTCTTTAGTGTGAAAATAACTTGTTTTGAAAAAAAGGGAAAGTACTTCTCAGAACTGTTTTAGATGCCCTAAGAATTCTCAAGACATTTTTCAACTTGATTTTGAACCCATCATGATATTTTAATATTTTTTTTCTGATTGTGCACATTTTAGAATCTAGTAATATGGAGCCATTAATGTAGTGTTAGGAATTAACGAGTGTACTAGACATTTTCGTCCTTCTATCATACTTTTGTATGCATGCCTTGGCTAACCCTCCTTTTCTAACAGATAAAAAATAAATGTCTCTCAGTTCAGGAAAACATACATTTGTATAGGTCTCTATACTATTTAAATTTCACAAAGACCTCAATCAAAAGGAGAAAAGTAGAAATAAAAAAGTAAAATATTGTTAGAAAAGATCTATAAAATTAGAAAAATTTCTTTAAAACTGTTAACTAAAACCAACATTGCCCAATTACACACACACACACACATATATATATATATAAATATATATATATATATATATATATATTATATTATATATATATATATATTATATATATATATTATATATATAAATATATTATATATATATATTATATATGTATATATATATATATATATATATATATATATATAGATATATATATATATATATATATATATATATATATATATATATATAATATATATAATATATATATAACATATATATATATATATTATATATATATATTAAATAGACATAAATGGAGATATAAAAGAAGAAGGAAGGTAACGTAAAGTGCTAACACAAAGGCGGTAAGGGGTAGTGACCTTACTCCCCAGTTATCAACATGCATGTCTTTAATGCCACGGCATGCACTCCTGGACACCAGCACTGACATTAGCCAACCTCCGGAGTGACAATCAAAATTATCACAAGACCCTTGATAAAGGAAGGTGATATAAAAAAGTATGGTCCAAGTCATAGAGACAGCCGAGTTCCTGCATATGCTACCTATTTATAACATCAAAACATTCAAATCAGCAGATTAGACGTCTGTGATGTCATAACTTACAAAAATGTACGATCAAAATTCATAATGACCTCAAATATTTACACAAACTCAACCCATATATTTCATTTTTTCCGCAGTAATTTTTGATGCAATGTATCATAAACTGCTTTGGATATTTTTGCATGAATGCCTGTAGTAAGAATTTTTTGTCACTTTTCAGTCTGGTGACGTCACTGCTTACAATTCTTTTTGTTCTCGCTAGACCACCAATAAATACATTTCTAAATATATTAAAGTGTAAATTAGAGGTCCAATGTATGATTCCTGCTGTAGTAATATTATAAGTTATTCTTTTATCATATATATAGAATGAAAGTATATTATGGCTGAAATCAATACTGAGATCTAGAAAATTTACTACATTATTCTAGGTTGGTGGATTTTCTTCCAATATTAAATTTGAATGGTAAAATTAAAAATTCATTTGAAAATTTTCGTTTTCATAAGCTATTAACAAATCATCAACGTAACGTATGTAAATTATTTCATTGTTAATATGGGACATTTTTTCAAAATGATCAAGATAGATGTCTGCTAAAATTGATGAGCATCCCTCGCCCATGGGGATGCCTTTGATTTGCTTATAGAAATTCAGTCCGTTATATAGGTAGTTTTCCTCTATAACAATCTTTATCAGAGATCTATATCTTTCGATTTCTATATATTTTTGCATTTCAAATTCCCCGTACAACGAGTTCAGTATTCGGTATAATACCTTGAGTTCAATATTGTTAAATAGTTCCTTAAAATCATAGGTTCTGAAAAATAATTTTGTTTGATGAGGTCTTAAGATCTCTATTACCTCGTAGCTATTTCCGGCAATATAAGATCCCCGATCTTTAATTATCCTTAATATAGGTTTCAATATTGCGAGATGCAATTTGTTAGCTTTAGTTAGGTAAGTTTTGTATCCAACTGTTACAGGTCTGAAGCTTTTTGGATTTTTATGAAGCTTGGGTATATTTATTAAATATGGATATTTTATTCTTTCTGTATACTTAATACCTACCTTAAGATATAAGGCTTTGATTCTGTTATTAATCACTTGGTTTGTCATAGTTATCCTGCTGTATAATGCTTGATTTTCATAATTTGCCATAAGGGTTTTTATGTAAAGGTATTTGCAAGTAAATGCATAATTACCAGGTACTTTTTCGGTGTACGTTATTATATATTGTTCTTGCAATAACTTAAGATTCTTTATATTCAGTTTACATCCTTACTTTGACTTTGCAGTAACTTTGGAAGAACGCATCTGGTGGGAAAATATGCACATTCTACAAAGTAATTCTATTTATCCATATGGATTAAATTCAATGATGTTTAACAGATTATATAATAACGAGTTTTACTATAGTACTTCTAATACAGCTATAGTGGAAACAAGCAATAACAATACTTGTAGAAGATGGTTCAGAAGTAAAAAAAGAAGAAAAAAACAGAATTATAACGATCGCAAAGAATCTTTTATCAATTTTATGCAACTGGTTTATCAATTTGAAGTACATAACATTACAGTTATTAAATTATATGTTTTGAGCATAAGAAAGAAATATTTGCAACAGATGTGGAATATCTGGTCTCAACAAATTAAAATATGGTCTACAAAAGAACTAAACTCTTACCAAAAACTTAACTTGGCTACTATGTGTGACTGGATCAAAAAACGATCCACCTTTTTCAATTTGAAATTGAAGGACGAACAGATCGAAGAAAAATGCGATGTGGTATATCTATCGATCTTATTTCAAAATAAAACTTTCAATTCTATCCCTTTTGGCAACACATTTGAAAACACATCAAAAGCATCTTCCTATAACAGATATAAATATTAGAACGACTTACAGTTACGAAATTCCTTTAGGAAGAAAAATTTACAATTATGACTTATTAAGTAAAAATCTTTTGATTGGAAATAATGTAATTGTAACACCAATCCTTATAAAGATCCTGTTATAGGTCATATAGTTACAAGTAAACTTGAAGTAATCAATAATAATGCCTTAATAAGAGCTTTCAAATTAGGCACCAAATACCGTAATCCACACCAAGGAAATCCACTTGATACATTTACAAAGAATTTAGAAGCATTTATATATAAGATGTCTATAAAATTCAGCATCCCGAATTTTACATTCAACAAATGGAGATCCAGTGTTTTGAATGATTTCGAGTATTATTACAAAATGTATTATACTCGTCAAAAAGGGATGTAAACTGAATATAAAAATCTTAAGTTATTGCAAGAACAATATATAATAACGTACACCGATAAAGTACCTGGTAATTATGCATTTACTTGCAAATAGCTTTACATAAAAACCCTTATGGCAAATTATGAAAATCAAACATTATACAGCAGGATAACTATGACAAACCAAGTGATTAATAATAGAATCAAAGCCTTATATCTTAAGGTAGGTATTAAGTATACAGAAAGAATAAAATATCCATATTTAATAAATATACCCAAGCTTCATAAAACTCCAAAAAGCTTCAGACC